>SKCR01029670.1:162500-460005 GCA_019454045.1 Zanthoxylum bungeanum | reverse complement strand
ATGAATATTGTAACTATTAATCGTAATTGTAATCATGTACCCCCAAACTGATAACATGGACTAAAATTATAAACATGAACTGAAACTGTAAAACAGGAAAAATTATCAATCTAGAAAGGTTACATATGTAAGGATCAGGATTGTGACGTCTCCCTCACATTGCCATACGTACTAGGAATCGGCTGTCATATGTTATTCACCCCATGAACTCTTTTATATGTTAAAAACCCTAAAAATAAATACTAGTATCGTAACTTGGGGGCGTGTGACTTACTAAGCCGGACCTAGCACCGCAAAAGCGGGAGAAGCTGAGCTGTAACATGAATCATACTCAGCGGGAACCTAACACCGTATAAGTAGGAAAATTGAACGTGAACATGAAATAGCCTAAAAGGGTTTCAATGAACCATTAGATAAGATGAAGTTGAAGTTGACGGAAAGACACTCTACAGGTATTTTGAGCATAATTATTTTTTTCATACTTGAAAATATGTAAATCGCATACGGTAAAACATGAAATATAAATTACAAATCTTCAAAATCATGAACTGTAAATTATGAAACGTAAATTGTGAAAATGAACAGTAATCTATAAGACGTAAACATGAAATATAAACTGTAATTTATTAACACGGAAGGTATGAAAGAAAGAAATGGTACGTGACTAAGATCTGTCTTTTGATGCGGGAAAATGAGACAAGGAAGTCAGTACGGGTTTACTTCTGATTAATCAGAGGATGGTAACATAGAAAAATGATGCTTCTGCAATTTGCTCACAATTAATGAATAAACACTGATTCATGGTACATTCGATTCGGAACTGAACTGAATTTTTATAAATTATTAGTAGTTATTAGATAATAAAATATATATATATTTTTTGAAGATGAGATAATAAAATATAATTGAATCTTAACCGTGTATTGATAGAAGGTGAGATATTGATATTAATTTTTAAACAACTTTTTAAGATGAGAAACCTCACCCTATATATAATAAATATATGAGTTAGAATCCTACTCATCTCATGATCATTTGGAGTAGCTAAGCTACATTGTTGTAGCGAGGATTGTACAAAGATACAGTATCAAATTTCTTTCCTATAAATTGACCAAAATACCAACACTTCATCTGTTGCTGATGATCCATGCTGCTTAATTATTCTCTCTCTATTCATGATGATTTACCTGTCCAAGCATCCAGGAAGGCACAACTATGCTGCTCATATTTGGCCTTGTTTGTATATGATCCGGTTCATCAATTACAGTTCCTCTGATCATCTGGAAACTGCCCCTGCAATTATATATAGTTTAATGATCATAATTATGTATCTTGTTGCTGCATTTAGCTGAATATGCACCACGATTTTCTTTTAAGAGATGTTTTCTCCCACAGAATATCTCTCAAGATACAATGAAGTTGATCAGGTAGCTCGATTATTAATATGCCGTCAAAACAGCAAATATTAAAAAATATATTATTAAAAAGGGAAATGCTAACGAGTTCCCTTATGATATGCATAGATATTATAAATGTGTGGACGTAAGTGGATGTGCATGTTTCTTTGGGAGTGCCCGAGAGAGAGAGAGGGAGAGGAAGAGATTACCCAGTAGTTAGAGCAGGAAATGTTAACACTGGTGGTGTTGGTGGCATGGAGGATGATGAGTTTTGTCCCATCTGGGTTTGCTGCTCAGTCACTGTCTCCTCTTTTTCCTTGAGCTGTCATTACCTCAAAATAATTTGATCATATTATTCCAGATGATGTATTGATATTCAAATTCCCAAGGCTACATTTGTAGTGAAGAAAAATGTACTACCTGCTTTGCAAGCATGTTGTTTTGATCCTGCAATGCCCTTGCCTGTCAGAAGCCTCAATCAGAATCAACATTCATTGATTGTTACTGACATTGTATTGTACTAAAAAAAAAAAAAAACTTCAATGATAGTGATCTCACCTTTTTTTGCAGATCAGAAATTGATTCATGTATCAGTTGGTTCTGCACATATAAAATATAAAATAAGAATATGACATAAAAAAATTAAGTTGATAAGCATTGCATTGATTCTTCACCTCTCTAGTTCGGATGCGCTTAAGAGCTGTATCAATTTGCTGCTCCAAATTCTGAAGCTCTCTGACACCCAGTGGTTCCAAGTCTTCTCCCATGAAGTTCCTGTATAATCATGTGAATAATTACGACATCATTATGTTTGACACAACTGCTTTAATTTAGCCCTTTTTGCCGTGTAGTATTACATTTTGAGGTTCTTAACTCCAAATGCGGCTCCGGAGAGAGTCAGATATAAGTCGTCGGTTGAGGCCCCAAATTTTACCTAAAATTAGAATCCCGAAATCTAAATTCATATATTTTTTTATCCTTTATCGATAGGATTTCATTTTAAGAACTCACCTAAGACCTTATATTCAAGGAAACTCAAGACTGCCCTTACTTAACTCACAGCTAGTGCGAAATACGTCTAGCGATCGAAGATATAATTAGGCGAGTGGTTGATAGTTACTAGCTATAAAGAAAAAGTGGGCTCGTTTATCAAACACTTTAACTGATGTACTTTCAAATTTAAGTAGAAGCACGCAAGTACAAATAAGATAGACTGGCTCATTATTAAAAAATAATAAGCAGGGTCGTCCATTAAACTTTTGCTTAATTAGTTTTACATAGTTTCATAATGAGAATTAGCTTAAAAGAATTTCTATTCTGCAATAACTTTCAACCAAAATACAGCGAATTAACTGTTCTTGTTCTTGTTCATATGAAGTGAATTTTTTTCAAGTATTTATGAAGTGAAGTTGGTTACCTTATATTTCTTTCTAGGACTTCAATCCTATTCCTGAGCTTGTGGTATTCCAGAGACCAGGATCCCTATTCAGCATTCAAAAAAAGTTAATTTTCATAATAAAATATGTGTGTGTGTCATCAACTCTTGATATCTTTTCAGGAAAAAAAATTTAACATGCATATAACTACAATACAGGAAAGAGAAGAGAAAAAAGGGGCAATTTTTTTGCATTTTTTATTATATAGTATTTTTGATGAGTAAGGCTTATTAGAAGCGTTCCTTTAAATCTACATAGGAAGGGAATCCCAACAATAATCGAAAACTAAGAGAGGTTAAAACAAAATAGGCCAAAGAATCAACTATTGGGTTGCCTTCTCAATGATTTTGTGAATCACATGTAGGTTCGAGTTCTTAATCAAGTTTGGGAGATGAAGCCAGGTAGGTGAGAAGTGCCTCATAGAAAAAGGTTGAGACAAAACCAAAGAATTACATTACGCTTATTCACGGGACTAATTCATACTCAAAACTAGCTCATGAATTGAGGATTGTCCCCGAAGAGGAGTTTCGCTTAGTTTTAAAAAATGGATAAAGGGTTCGCTTAATTTTACCGAACATCAAGAGGTTTCGTTAATTTTTTCCTGTCTAAAAAGTGTTCTCTTCTGATGTGAATTTATCTCTCTAACACCCCTGTCCCATGCAAAAACTCATTTGATCCGGTCTTTATCATGAGGAAAATGTATTGTTTTGGGCATCACTCGTATTTAAGTTGGCTCTCATAGAATATGGAAAACAAAAATTATTCTCAACTGAAGTGAGATTATCCCCCTAACAAAGATAACTCTCATAAACTTAACTAAAAACAACAAGAAGAAGAATGTGCAGCCCTAACTACAAGGAGAAGCCACCAGGAAAGACCCTTACAGCATCATTTGTTTGATAGAACAAGTAATTTAACAAAAAAGAAAATGTTCTATGAATACACATATGAGGCAATGAATATAATCAGCAAATATAATTCAAATTTTGGAGATAAAAGTGAGGAATATTGGATTCTGTAAGTACCTGTAGTCCAGCATCAGTTGAAAGAAGCTGTTGTTCCACATATGCATTTTTCTCATACCGTTCGAGGATCCTCTCCATGCTGTCACAGAGGAAAGTTAAAGAAACATTAAGCGGGATTACACAGTATATACATAACATAAGATCATAATAAAACAAGACATGCTTGATAAATTAATCATTCAATAAAAGATATGATAGAAGATATTTGGAGTTACAAACTCAAGTCTGACATAGTACTTTTTTGGCATTAAGGCAAGACAAGAAAAATTTAAAATCTTTGTATCAAGGATGAACTATAGTAAGATTCTGCTCAAAGAGTTAAAAGATGATTGATGAATCACAATCTTACTTAGAAAAAGCTAATAAGAAAGGAAGGGCAACCAGCTAAATACACATTTCAAATGGCATTTGCATGAACTCCAAAACATGCCTGTGAGAGATAGATATGTATGTTTATGTACGTACGTATGTATGTGTATGTATGTATATGTATGTATGTATGTGTGTATATATATATGTGTTCATGAAACTTAATCAATAGAGAGATGGATTTTTATAATAAGATGTGAGATCCAACTTATATGCCTTGGATGGTCGCAATCAAGGATCTGTTTCTTTTGCACTAAAAGTCATTTCACTTCATTTGGGACATTTATGAAATTCTGGTCAACATAAACTGTTTTCTAATTAATAGAAAAATTTAGTTGTTTTTCGAAAAATGACTCACAAAATATAAATCCGTAAGCTATTTTACGGAAAATAATTCTTTTCTCTTCTCCAAAACTTTCATAGTTCACTTCTAACCACAAAAAAATATTTTCCAAAAAAAAAAAAAAAATGGACGTACCAAACATCTGAAAACGTTTTCTAGAAAATATTTTCAGGAGATACAAATATCGGAAAATACTTTTCTTTTCTTAAAATGATTTTCATGAAAATATTTTAGTTATGAAAATGGTCCCCAAGTAAGAACAATAAAAAAATGACATTTATTTTTCTGGTTGCATTTCTAGCAGTCATATTTTATTATTCTTTTGTGTTTTGTTTATGTGACTCACTATATTGTTTTGATTTGATTCACTTTTATGAATCTACTTTATAATATATGTTACCCCTCTTTAAAAAAAAAAAAAAAAAAAAAAAAAAAAAAAAAAAAAGAAGAAGAAGAAGACCTTCTATATCCTCACAACCACCACCACCATCGGCCATAAGCCACTAGAACAACAAAATATGTGTCCCAACTGGAGGGCATTTCCCTACTCGGCCGAATATTTTGATGTTTGTTATTTTGATGTTTTAATGTGTTTTGTCCCCAAATGGTGTAGTTTGATGACATAAGGCTTGAAATTTGGTTGCTCAAATCCTAAGTTCAAGTTCAGGGGTGCACTTTTTGTAAGAGTTTGGGACAATCAGAGGTTATACCTATGGGACCTTATCTCTAGTAGTTGTTATTATTTTTAAATCTAACTACCCACTTACTCTTTCACCCTACCTTTTTGCTATCTTATCCCCACATTCTCTGCCACACACACAATAATAAACCTAATCAAACTCATATATTAACCATATATGTCTATGTATAAACAAAACTAGAGACTTATTTTGATGTGTGTGTATCATTGAAAAACCAAAGAAGAGAGTAGGGTGACTGATCAGTAGAGAAATATGGAATAGAAAATTTTCAGAAAATCATTGAACAGTTAGAGAGAGAAACAAATGCGTAGAGAGAGAAAATACAAAACCAGTAAAGAGAGAAATTGTAGGTAGGAGAGAGAAAGGGCTCGTTCGTCGTCTTCCGGTCATCTTTTCCGACGAGTGACCACTCCAGGAGAATCCCCTCGTCGAGACAAAGCCAACGCCATCGGTTCGATTGCCTGAAGCCACCACACATGCTCCCACGCTCCATCCACGCATTGCTGTGTCGCTGCTCCACGCGCCGCTGTGCGTGCAGTACAGCTCCCGGACTAGAATCTTTTTCTCATCGAGATACACTGGTTAGACATCTTGTTTGTCCAATTCGGACCTTCGGTTGTCGTGTAACGAGCCAAAAATGAGAGTTAACGCCGTTCGATCGTTCGTCGGTAATCACCGAGCATCCGCCATTACCACCACTGTCGTTGTGATCCTGGTAACGTGTACTATCTGTTGATCACCTCGTTCTAAAATTTTGAAGTCGTTGGAGCTCAGTATATTATATTTTACAGTTTTAAGGGTGTAAATATAATAATTTGAGAGTTTGTGGACTTATTCGTAAATTAACAGATTTAGAGATATAAATGAGTAAATTTTGATTTTTAGTGAGTAATGGGTGATAACTGAAAGTTTTGGGACTAAATTGATAATATTAGAGAGTATTGGGGTTAAATTGTAAAATTGGAAAGTTTAGGGGTAAAATCAAAATTTTAGTAAAATATAGGGATCTGATCTTAATTTTATAGTTTTTCTAGATTTTAGCGAGGACGTATAGATATAGAGAGTTTTGCGTGGATTTATACATATATGTTTGGAAAAAAAGTGTAAATATATTAGTTTATGTAATATAGTATAAATATATTTATACATATATGTTTGTAAAATTGATTTAGTAATTGATAGATGAGAACATAAATTGTGAATACAAATTTTGGGATAAATTGTATACTTGTATTATGAATCGAAATATTTGAGTATTATGTGACTTTGAGATGAGTTTATGGATGAAATATGATGAGATGTATTGTATTGGATGCTGTGTGAGATTATTATTATGCTGTCGAATTTAGTATAATAGTGGTCGGAGATGCGAGATTATGCGAGATTAGCAGAGGTGTGTGGTTCAATCCCCCTCTTACATATTTATGCGAGATTATACGGTGGGAAATCTTGGGAGTATGAGAGAGACTCTCCCATTGGTTTCAATCCATTATTATACCGAATTTAGATAGCAAACCTTGTTTGATTGAGATTTGTTGTTGTGAGTATGTTTTACTTGAGATAGCTTTTATATATTATTTGTTATTTTCAGATATTAATTTATATATATATATATATATATATATTGTTGGTGAGGTCATGTTGAGAGTATGAGTATTTTTACTTACTGAGCTCTTTAAGCTCACTCCCCTTTCCCAAACATTGCAGGTAGTTCGCCAGCGCAATAATAGCAGTATCGGTACCAGGATTTGACTCGTTTTGCCATAGCCGTCAGTTGGGTTGGTCCATACATTTCTTTTGGTTTTTGAATAGGATATTTAGGACAACTTCAATGATTTCAAACACTTTTGGTGTAAACATTTATTTGGGATTTATTGGATTGTATTTTTTATAGAATTTTATCTTTCCTTTGCAAATTTGGTTCAGTTGCATGACATGTAAGTGCTCGAAGTGAAGTGGTTCGCGGACCACTTATTAGGGTTGGGCCCACTCTAGGGAGGGGGTCATGACAATACTTGCTCCGCTTAAGCCCGTATCAAATGATCTGACGGCATGATTTCCAACGTTTTTAAAAAATATACATATTTTTGTGTTTTGGTATATTGTTTGTAGTTTGTTATGATTAATTATTTGTTTGTATGAATGTCTCATTGTTATTTCTACTGCTTAGTGGTTTGTCGAGTGACCTTTTGATTTTATCGCTCCATTGTTTCATTGGAGGTTAGACTTCGAAGGCCTAAGATGAGGCAGTCATGAAGGCTCTGTGAGTGAATCCCGTATAGAGGTGGTTTGTTGTGAAGGTATGGTATGTTAGTTTCAATTAGTTTTGTCATCACGTATTCAATGATCTTGTTGTATTATAGATTTTCTCGTTGTAATGATACTTTGTATATTATTATATCTTTTTATTAGGATGTGATATTCATCAATACTAATAGAGGTGGATAGATTAGGCGAAACCTATAAAATTCCTCCAACTCTCTAATAGAATTTATGTATGACTAGTTTTCTTTAGACAATTAAGAATCCATTACGGATAGAGTTTGTTGTATTGTTTATATTGTTATTTGTTGTCGTAATTAGGCTTGAAGCTTAGAGTTTTCTAAGTATATTTTCGAGTTAATGTGACATTGTAATATTAGCCTTCTTGACTCTTTTAATGTAATTTACTAATTTCAAAAAAAAAAAAAAAACAAGTTTATTGATAATTTTTTTTTAAAATTTTGTAATAAGTTATTTTAAGTTTATATTAAATGATTTTAAGTTCAATCATAGAAGTTTCAATGTCATGTATACCATTTTTTTTGGAAATCGTTGGAAATCTTACCGTCAAATCACCCATTCTGGGCTTAAGCGGAACATGTGAAATCCCTAACTGTCCCAGACTCTTATAAGAAACATATTCACTGGATTCGAACCCAGGATGAGCCCTACACCACCAAGTCACGCCTCTTGTGGATATGTCATGTATACCCTTTTTTATTTTTTGAAATCGTTAGAAACCCCACCGCCAAACCACCCATTCCGGACTTAAGCGGAGCAGGTAAAACCCCCGGTTGTCCCAGACTCTTACAAGAATCACATTCCCTGGATTCGAACCCAGAACCTCAAGGTGAGATCTTAAACCCTACACCACCAAGCCACGTCCCTTGGGGATCATGTCATGTATACCCATACATGAGGAAAGTATATTCAAGAGAAAAAAGATGGAAAATATGCTAGTTAGGCCTTAGAACCAATATGTAAAAGAATTACAAAAACAAAACGAAAGAAAACTATAAACTCCAATATAAGATAAGATTTGACTGGAAAAAATAAAGTTGGATTACAAGAGACAAGAAAAATTCCAAAGATTAGCCAAATCCTTGCATGTAATGTTGAATCAATTAAAATCAACATGACATCAAAGAACTACAAAATAAAAACAAAGAAATCCAAACAACTCTATAAATAACAATCATCACAAGATTGTCAAAGTGAGATTGACAAGAATCAAGAAATCCAAAACTTCTAACTCAATCAAAGATTTGCCAGATCCTCTTATAGAAAGGATATCTCTCATAACTCCAAAATTGTGACAAGATTTCTTTACTTTTTATCTTTCATTTTTGTGTATAAATAGATCAGTTATAAATCTTCTGTAAAATAGTGAAGAATCTAAACAATGCAAACCTAAATTGGTGAAGGGCAAGGCATATAGAATTGACAAAAATCATTGATGCATAACTAATTACAAAACATAGATAATTTTGGCATTCTTAGGGTCGGTTTAGGAAAGTTACTTAATTATTGTTTTTTAATATATTACCATGATATATTAAATAATTTCAACCTTGAACAACTATTTTTATCCTCCATTAAACTCTTGTCATTTGTGTAATTTTTTTTCCCATAATATTACATAATAATATAACAAGATTACCCAAGTTTTTTGTTCCTCAAATCAAAGGAGTCACCAACTGCCCAAAGTGGACTTATTTAAAATATGGCAGCACCTCTTGGTGGAAAATCTTTATAGATATCTTGCCACACTATAATTGTGGAAGCATTCTCCTAGATTCCATAATCCTAGGTTACAGACCAGAAGCAGATTTATTGACACCTGCCCCTTCACCCTAAAAAGGAAAAATAAAAAATAAAAAAAAAACCAAAAATTCACCAACCCCTTAACATACAAAGCTCCATGATCCTAGCATATTGTGTTCAATCACTTGGTTAATTATCAAGTGTCTAGATCAAAACAAACCACTGATACTCCTCTATAAATTCAAGTAAATCACTCAAAGAAGCTTAAAAAAAACACTTCAAATATTTAGTGATTCAAAAAGTTGTTCTATGTTTTGTTCTTTGTTAGAGAGATCACAAAAGAGATACACAAAGTTAATTAAAAAAAGGATAAAATTTTTAAATATATAGTCGAAAATTTGATGAATTTGGCGTCAAAGTGAATAACTATATATATGACAAAAATGGAAAAAGAAAAATCAGAAAAGAAAAAACATGCAACAAACAAGAACAATTAATAATAAAGATTAAAGATTTTGCCAGAGTAAGTGTGAATGAATTTACAAACCTTGAATCAGTAGAATACTCAAAAAGTTTCCCTTTTGTTGAGAAGACAATCAAAGCAACCTCAGCATCACACAACACTGAGATCTCATGAGCTTTCTTCAAAAGACCAGCTCTTCTCTTTGAGAATGTTACTTGTCTACTAATCTTGTTCTCGATCCGCTTCATCTGAACCCTACCTCTCCCCATTTTCTTTCCCAACTTGGAGATTTTTTTTTTATAATATTAGTAATAATAAATTCTCAAATTGAAAAAAATAAGAAATAATCAAAGAAACCCTAATCTTTCTTCATATCTAGCTCTTCTCTTATAGGCTAAAGAAGTCAAGTGAGAAAGAGAATGAAGTTATGAAAGATTTGCATGAAAATGGAAAATTCTAAGTGGGGGTTTCTATTTTTGTGTTGGTGGGAAGTGTTTTTGCAGTTTTATGAAGCAAAAGCTATTTGTGTCTGTGTACACAAAAGAGGTAATGGAATTATAAATCAGGAGAGGAACCAAAAAACACTTTAATTTATTTTCTTTTCATTTTTTTAAAAAAAAGGAATTAAAAAAATCTTATAACATTGATGATAAAAATGGGAAAATTGTAAGTGGAAAAACTTGAAGTGGTTTAGGGAAAGTAAAGTGGTATTTGGGAAGCATGTGTTGTCGAGTTGTGATTGGTGGAGGGGGCCAATCAGTTGTTGATGTCTCAATTTGAACCACAAGATTTGTGGATGGTTAAATCCGTACATAATCCTGTCAGTTTAAAGGGTCCCATTAAAGGTCTTTTAATGTCTGTCTGGTTATGGTGATTGGTGACGGCGCTTCAGGATTTTGGCCTCAGCTGCTAAGAAACTTGTGTGGAGCTCTACTACATCTTCCTTCTGTTCCATGAATGGACATTTTTCAATTTTTGAAAAAAATAAATTCCTTACTAAAAATATAATTTACATCACCCAACTCTTTTATCAATTTCCAGAGTTTCAGATAATTATTATGTTTTATCGGAGGGTTCAAGTTTTTTCAGAATTTTGGAAGAAAAAAATTTAACGATGTCTTGTTAAATTAGATATGTTTTTAGGAAAAAAATAATTATATTATTTGTTTGAAAAATAAGAAATATCAAAGTAAATATTTATTAAAATATAATAATTTAAATAATTTTTTTGGAAACGTTTGGAAATCTTGCCGCCAAATCACCGACTCAGACTTAAATAGAGTAGGTAAAACTTCCGACTATCTCAGACTCTTATAAAAAAATACACCTCTTACACTCGAATCTACGACCCAACAACCAAATCATAAGCCTTTGACACCAAATCACATCACTTGAGAACAATAATTTTAATAATTTTATACTACAATAAATTATTTAGTTAAGAAAATTTTATTTTTTATATAAAAATTAATAATATTAAATTTATAATACACTCAAACATATAAATATAATTATTTTTTTATGAAATCTTATATCGGAAAACAATTGCCTAAATTATATGTGGTGATAATTAGGTGCAAAAATTGGAATGTCAAGAAAGCTAATCCCTGGCCTGTCCATTCTATATATGACTTTTTTATGTCTTGTATCCATTGAAGTCATGATTTAAATCAAATAAGGATTTTGAGCTCAATTAGTTTCACAAAAGCAGAACGTCAGTTTTGTTCCATCTTTTTCAAAGCTAGTGACGTTGATTTATAGTGCATTAATTAATTCATTTTTTTATTTTGAAAATGCATTAATTTATTGTTTGAACACTATCAAAAATTCAAGGAAAAAAAAATAAAGAACAATGAAAACATCAAACACATGAATATCATTGTACTAACAATTGACACAATAACTCTCGTACGATGAGGAATGGCCAGCTTCATAGGAATTATACAATAATTAAATGTATATGTATATTTGTTGCATTTTGAAATTTTATGGAGGCTGGATAATTTTTTTGATATGGATGAGAGAAACACGATTTAAATGATTTAAGTATCTATAATGTAGATTTTTAAGTATTTGTGTGAAAAATGAGAATAAAGAAATTCATATTTTAAGTTTGTTGATGGTGACTTTTCCGTCCCGAGAAACTCTAAAACCTGAAGATGGGTAGAAGGAGTTTTTAGCACTTAACAGATGAAAGTACAAGATCTTCATGAAGATGAGAAGTTAGACATAGGACCAGAACCCGAGTTGCAGATGTAAACCGACCCGAGGTGGTCAGGAGATGTATTTTGAGCTTGTAACAATGAGAGTGGGATTTGGAGTAAGCCAACCAAGGCACGATCATATACATCCGAGGAAGCTTATCAGAAACAAAGAAACATAGGAAGGTGATCATTAGAAGATACAAGCTATAATAAAATCATAACAGTTCAGACTTTCATCAAGGGAAGCTATTTCTCAATGTTTCTACATGCTCATAACTACAGCGGCCAAAGAAGAGCTTAATGTTGGCTTGACCCTTTAGAAGGGAAAGTGGGGGAAGTGCAGGAATCTCCGCCGGCCCGACTTATTAGTAGATGCAAGGAATGACATCACTTGTTCTGGTACACCGACCCGGGGATACAGGCCGGGGTCGTAGCATTATACTCTTAGACGGACAACGTAAGCCCTGAATGGAAGTTTGAGCCTCCCAAAGACCGATGAGATATGAATAGTCTAGTGGCTGATGGGATGGAAGAGAGCCTCAGGCTTATCTACTGACACATGAAATCGCGTGAATGATTGAAATATAGTTTGACACTTGGGCATAGTATGTAGCTGTTACCAAAAAAGATGAATTAATGAGTTTCAGATGGCAGAAAGTAGTTGTGTCAGACGACATAGCTACTATTTGTAGAGTGATTGGGGAAATGAGCCTAAGCAATGATATCAGGGTAATGTGACTACCGTCACGAATTGGTGAAATAGTGGATCTAAAAGTATTATATAAAAGGATTGAGAACTCTTTATAAGGGGTTGGTTAATTTTTCTGAGGTTGGTTCACTTTATTAGCATTTTTTGATATTTCACACAACTTGTAAAAGAGAGAGAAAACTTAGTATAAGCAAGAGATAAGGACGTCGATCTGGTCCGAGGTGGTAATAAAAGTACATTTTCCTTTGTTCCTGTGGACGTAGGTTGGATCATTTCCGTCGAATCATGTTAAATCCTATATTTTTATATGTGTGTTTCTTTGTTTGTCTGTCAATATTATTTTTGTTCCCAATAAACCAAACAATTTCACTACTTAGAGGATGTTTTGTTCGAGGAATCGATTTTCCCAAATCACCCCTGGAACGAAAAACAGCTGTCAACAGTTGGCGCCATTTATGGGGACTCAGTACGAAAAGCGGTAAACACACTAAGACGATGGCTGGAGATGGAAACCATAGAACTTCAGAGGCTTTTACGACATAGTGGATAGAGAAATGGAAGAAACTCTGCCAAACGAGAGAGTAGACACTCGAATGGGGAGGGAAACAACCCAAACCTTCATGGAGGCTATGTTGGAGAAGTTTGAGAAAACGGAAAACAAGGTAGGAGGGAGAAATGAAGAAGGCCCTAGCGGAATGAGAGAATAGATAACAATGGGACAAAGGCCTATGTTCACAATAGTGGGGGGAATGATATTGACAGGAGATTCGAACCGGGCAAGAAAGAATTATTGCTGGAATAAAGGCTCGGAGGTGCTAACAACGGAAAGGGCCCCAGGGATCCAGAAGGCCAGAATGATGCCCATAATGTTCACCGAGAAGGATGCCCAGAGGGTTAACTACCTTCATGATGATGCATTGATAATCAAGGCCAATATTGGCGGGGCCGAGGTGGATAAGATATTGGTGGATCTCGGGAGCGCAATGGATATTATCTCCAAGGAAGCCTTGAACGACTTGGGCGTGTAATACACCATTTTGGTCCAGAACACGTCACCGTTGTACAAGTTTGGGGGAACAACTATGGTCCCACTGGGCCGAGTATATTTAACAATGACTATTGGGACAACTCCCTATACCCGGATCATTATGATAAATTTTACAATAGTTGATTGTAGTAGCAGCTATCAGGTGATCTTAGGGAGGCTCTTTTATGATGAAGTCAAGGGCAGCTATGTCGTGCTACTACCTGAAGTTGAAATTCCCAACTCGGGAAGGAGTTGGAGTTGTTAGTGGGAGCTAGAAAGTGGCTAGGAGTTGCTTTGCTACCGTTTCTAAAGAAACTTTGTGTATTGAAGAGGTAAGTGTGAAGAGGAAAGAAAGAAAATGGGAAGCTGATAGGGAAGCCCAGATTCTATGCAGGCCATTGGCTTTCCCAGGCAAGAAAGGTAGTGTCATTGTAGAAAAGGATGCAGCAGAAGCAGAGTCAACATATCCCAACCTGACGAACCAGCCCAGCTAGGGGCAATGAAGGAGTTGAAGATGGTGGAGCTTTTTGGCCATGGGAAGATAATAATTTTTGGGACAAGGTTGAAGTCAAATTTGAGGAAACAACTGCTGGATTTTCTGAAGGAGTATGCGGATGGCTTCTCATGGGACCACATAGATATGCCCGAGATTGACCCTAAGTTCATCAGTCATCGCTTGGCAATTGATCGAGCTCACAAACCGATGAAGTGAAAGAGAAGGATTTCCAACCAAGAGCGATACATGGCGATTAAGACTGAGGTTGAAAAATTACTTCAGGCCGGATTTATTAGGGAGGTCAAATACCTGGAGTGGGTATCAAATATGGTCTTAGTAAATAAGACTAGTGGAAAATGAAGGATGTGCATGGATTTCTCTGACTTGAATAAGGTCTGCCAGAAAAATAGGTACCCACTCCCCAAGATAGACCAACTAGTTGACTCGACTGCATGTCATGGGCTACTCAGTTCTATGAATGCCTTTTCAGGATATAATCAAGTCAGGATGCATCAAGAGGATAGAGAAAAGAATGTCTTTATCACATACCAAAGGCTGTACTATTATAAAGTAATTCTTTTTCGACTAAAGAATGTTGGGGCTACCTATCAGAGGTTGGTGAACAAGGTCTTCAAGCCGCTTATCGACAAGACCATGCATGTCTATATTGATGACATGATCACAATGTCTGCCAAACCTGAGGATCATATGGATGAACTTTAGTGGATATTTGAGCTGTTGTGGAAGCACAATATGAGGCTAAATCGGATAAGTGCACCTTCGGGGTATCTTCCAGGAAGGTTTTGGGGTAAATGGTCAGTGCACGAGGCATCGAGGCAAAGCCACTAAAAATCAAGGCAGTTTTGGACCTAAAACCTCTGATGACGGTCAAAGAAGTGCAGAGTTTAATAGGTCGAGTGATGGTGCTAAACCAGTTAATCTCCAAAGCCACCGACAATTGCCATGTCTTCTTCCAACTGATCAAAAAAGACAAGAAAGAAGTGAGTTGGATGAGTGAGTGTGAGGATCCTTTCAAACAACTCAAAGAGCATTTGGCCCAAGCTCTACTGCTGGCAAAGCCAATCTCGAGTGAGTTCTTATTCTTGTACTTAGTTTTTTCTGAATATACTATAAGTTCGGTAATTGAACAAGACGTGGGCAAAATTCAAAAGCCAGTGTAATATACTAGTAAAGCTCTATCGGGTACTGAAACATGATATTTGACCCACGAACTTGTGCCTTTGTTTTTGGTCACCACAACAAGGAAGTTACGACCCTATTTCCAAGCCCACCTCATTGGGGTGTATACCGACCACCCGCTAAGGCAGATCTTACATAAGCCAGAGACCTCATGTCGTCTAGAAAAGTGGTATATGGAACTCAGTGAGTATGATATATCCTACCCGCCTAGGGTGTCAATCAATGGGCAAGTATTTGCAGATTTTATCGCGAAATTCACAGGCCCTCAGGTTATGATAGTGAGAGAAGTGAAGTGGGAGCTGTTCATTGATGGTTCAGTCAACACACAAGAAGGTGGAGCCATTGTGATCCTCAAAAGTAGTGAAGGCGAGAAGTTGGGCTATGCCTTGAGATTTGCTTTCGAAGCAACCAATATTGAGGCAGAATATGAAGCAATTTTGGCCGGAATAAGGCTCTGTGTGGCAGTTGGGGCAAGAGATGTGGTGGTGAAAAGCAATTCCCAGTTGGCTATTCAGCAGCTAAATGGTGAGTTCCAGGCAAGGGAACCGAACATGATAACTTATAATGCTGAGATGAAGGGAGTTGTTGAAAGAACAAGGAATATGATGTTCAGACAGATCGGTGACCGGTGTAATCACACGCGTATAACGCAAGCACACATATCATTCAAGTAGTATAAAAGTATCGATCCCACGAGGACTTAATACCTAAGCTATTAATTTATGAAGTCAAATTTTTACAAGTATATAATGAATTGGTTGTTTGATTGGATGGTGACTTTAAACTCAAGACGAATAAATAAAACAGTGCGAAAGTAAATTAAGGAAAAATTCAATATTAAGAAACTATCTAGAGTTGTGAATCATTCCAATATCTTTTTTAAAGATGAAGTGATTATCTCATGTTTGTGTAATATATTGATTTACTAACCTGGAACACGAAAGTATGCAGAAGCATATGTTGATGGTCAGATGTAAATACCCAGTATACCAAGTTACCTGAATTCATTAAGATTAAGGTCCAATTTTGATTACCCCCGCCTGAAGTGTATATGTCTATTCTGTAAACAAATCTATTAAAGGGTTATCTATCCTCAAGGAAGATCGTGGGCTATTAAGTCTAAAGCTGAAACCTAAAATTCATTTGTCAAGTTTATTTTAAGTTTATGAGATCAATCTTATTAATGACCAGTTAACAAGAAACATTAAGTTTAAGACTTAATAAGTAAACCTTTATATTACCCAAACTATAAAATAACCCATTATAAACCTGTGATATTGGAATTCATCACAATCCTAGATAACGGGCTTAGTTACGACACATATCTAAGGCTAGTAAAAGCTTAAATAAAGTAAATACTGGGAAGTAAATGCTATAAATTAAAAAGGAAAAAATACAATAAAAGAAAATGCTGGGGGTTAAATGATCTACTTTTATTACTTCTATTTTAGATATCTCCCTTATTATAATATATTAACTTTGCGTGATATTACCAACCGACCATATAGGTAGTATCCTCATATAGGTAGTATCCTGATTAAGTCAAATTTACAATTAATTCCAACCTACCATACAAGCGGTATCCAGTTTAGTCAGGTTAAAACCAATTTTATTAAGTACAACCGGCTATAAAGGCAGTATCCTCATTAAGTTAGGTTTAAATAGTTTATATATTATAATTAAGAGAGATTAATCTAAATATTAGTTATAAAAGCTTTACCTTTCACCCCAGTAGGGGGGAGTTACCTCATCATTATTGAAAAGTAAAAAAAGGAAATTACTATTGCGTAAAAGTAAATGAAATTAAATAAAAAAAGTAAAGACTGAAAAGTAAATAAAAGAAAGTGCTAATGCGAAAATTAAATATCGAAAGCTGTAAATAAACAAACAAGATACAATCTTCTTAGTATTCTTAAGGAATTCCTTAGAAGAAAGTACGAATTGAATTTTGAAATTCGACCTCAATTTATAGGTAAATTTTTCCTCAAGCGTCGCGTCACACCGTTGATGATGGACGTGTGGCGCAGAACTTCCAGATATAAGGACATATGGCAGGGTCAGCGTCGGCAACTCAATAATTATGTCGGCGTCGCGACGCGGAAGGTTATTGTGCATTGCGACGTTGATGTCAGCAATGACACGTGTTGATGATGATTGTCGGTATCATGTGATGGTGACACGTGACACGGTGCACGTTGCATGATATGATATGATGTTGACACGTGGCAGGCACATGTAAGCAATGATGTATGATAGCAAAACTTCTCTGATTGGTCCATGTGTCCGGCGCTTGGAAGCAGTCTCCGGTGCACGTTAGTAGACGACATATTTTAGCATGGTGTATTTACCAAAACGACCGTTTTAGTAGGAAATTTACATTTTTGTCCTTTTATCTGTTTTTAACTGTTTTGGCCCCGAATTGATTCCAGAGAGTCCTGTATTTTATTTATCTACAAAATACCACAAAAACACATCAAAATATTCACAAAACTCAAGAAACTATATAAAATATTAAGTCAATGGAGTGGGAAATAATGATCTATTTACCACTCATCACACCTCCAAACCTAACATTTTATTAGTCCTCTGGCAAAGTAACAAAATAAAATAACATAAACATCTTTATAATAATAATAAACTAATCCACTTTCGTAGAGATGACGGTTGCATTTAGCGTATGCAACAAGCTTTTAAACTCATAGGTGTCCCTAATGGACGAGTTATAGTCTCGTGAGGGCTTACAGCAACGATACCCACAAACGTCAATCTAAAACTAATGCACACAAAAGCAAAAAAACAAGAGAAAAGAGAATAAACAATATAGTAACTAAACAAGTGAAACTTCTTATCCAAGTTAATAGTTGTTTTCTTTCTTTCTAAATTACCGAATAAGTAAATTCTCCGATTATTTTTACCATTCTCCATATACACAATCAACAAAGTCTTAGTCAAATTATTGTGCCCACAATATTCATAAGTGAAGTTGAGAAGAGAGTAATATTTTTGTCCTAAAATTATATCAGAATTCACACCTTTTTTAGCAATTGATTTTTCTGATTTTTTTTTATTTATATACAATATCTTCCATCCATGTAACGAACTTTGGGCCAGTGATTCCCAAACCAGTTGGTTTTAGGACACTAGGTGTTAAAACATCCCTACGGACTTAATTACTCAGATTTTTGATATAAATATATTTTTTTATAACATCTTCAATCCATGTAGCGAGCTTTAGGCCAATGACTCCCAAACTAGTTGGTTTTAGGGAACTAGGTGTTAAGACACCCCTACAGACTTAATTACAAGGATCTTAGACTTTTTTTTATCTCATCGCTTTTTTAGATGCTTCCTTCAATTGAACTAAAGCACTGAATACTACAAACTTTTCAAATACAACTCATGGCGGTATGTTACCATGTATGTTGATAATACATGTCAACTACGCATATGAAAATCTATTTTAGTCAGTTTTATGGAGAATTCACAAATTAAATAATTCAAACGGAATAAACAAAAATTAACTTGTTACGAAATAAGTTGAGATACGTCTCAGAAGTGAAAATTCCTTACACAACTATCTCACACCAATTCACATGGTTAGTCACATTAAAAACATAAAAACAAAACATTTTTTTAATTTTTTATTAATTTCTTAATTTTTTTGACTAAAAATCAAATAAAAACAACATAATAAAAACAAGATACTAGTCAACTATTCCCCTGCCCCAAACTTAAATGAGACATTGTCTCCAATGTCTTAAAAAGTAGAAGAAGAGTTTAGAAGATAGTATCTGGTTAGCGAAATTCTACATCAAAAATGAAATTTAAAGGTTAAAATCCAGATTTATCCGACGTTTTTTTACCATGATCATTATCGGACCAGATTATCTTTGAAAAGATATGGTCAATTTGTGGTTTAAAGGCTAAAAGTTGGTCAATTAAATCATTGGCAGTTCTGGCAGTGAAGAAGAGATCTTTTACAAGTTATGACATGAATCCATTTCTCCAGACATCATCAAGAAACACATAAAGAAAATCATAAAATCCATCAGCATCAAACAGTCCAATCGATTTCTGGTATATGTTCAAGTTCACCCAAGATAGCACTGTAAAAATTTCCTCCATCATGCCCAAGCCACTGGCAAAACAATAAAAGTATCAGCACAATTAATCATTTCCACTAGTCATTCAGACATATCTGGCACGATGAGTTCCTCTCCATTTGATGGTCCTATAAGATTCGCCTACGCCAAGGGTTTTGGGATGATTCCCAGAACTTGACTACCTTTTTCCTATACAGCCCTTGAAACGATCCTCATTAGTCCAAGATTGCCACCGCCATATACTAAGTGCATATTCCTCTTAGCAATGACTCGACCCAATTCTTGTGTTGCCTCAACGAACTCTGACTTAGAGCCAACACCAGTACCACAAAATACACAGATGTTTAAAACTCGTCTTCTTGAAGTGGCTTCCATTTTTTTTTAAGAATCTGGATGCTTTCAAGAGTGCAATGATTTATAACACCTGAAATAGGATGAGTAATAATAGCACTAGTTCCTGCGAAATGACAATTATTATTTAAACAGTGAAATATTTTGTGAAAGTCAAAAAGTCTGGATCCTATCGGAGAAAATAAAAGAAAATAAAAAAACAAATCATAATTATTAGATAAAGATAAAAAGGAAATAATATTTACAGGAAGTAATGGCTTGAATGACGTCTGTGCGTCAAGGATAAGCTTCCCATCTATTTTTCTTATAAATTGGTAAACATGGTCTTTTAGAGTCAGATTCCTTAGACTTAATTGTTGTATTTCTTTTCGAAATTGTGTATATAACATGAGAATTTCATGATGCAAATATCCACTAGAATGCGTCTCAAGAGTCTTGGATATGTAATCCAAAGACTCCTTACTCAAGTCATCCCTAATGAATTTAATTTTATCTTCACGGTTATCAGACACCATTCATAAAGAACGAAACCGAGTATTATATGTCATGCGTGCACATTTATAGCAAACATCCATTCTTTTAGATCTTCTCTTTTAGCATAGGTGCTTCTTCATAAACCAGATAAATATGAAACAAAAGAGTCAGAGGAATCATCTGCTAATCGGACCCGTGCTTCAGTAATCCAACGAATGTCATTAGGAATACCTTTGATCATTAGAAGTCTTATCCGTTCCAAGCGAGCTTTGTAGACTTTCATCAGAGAGTTTTGAGGGAGAGAAGGAAATTTCTTGTGAAGATTTATAAGAACGTCTTCCATCCTGAAATGACTTTACCTATAAATTAAACATATAAAAATAAAACACACCAAATCTGAATATATACACAAATTGCATGGGTTGCCTCCCAGCTAGTGTTAAGTTTAACGTCGTCAGCTAGACATGATTTCCCGAATGTTTAGGCTGGATCTGCATTTTTTTTGGTCGCTCAAATGATTCTCCCCAGTAGTACTTGACACACTGACTGTTAACTTTGAATATTTCATTGGTGTTGGGATCAAGTAATTCAACAGCTCCATATGGTAAAACCTGAGTGATCACAAATAGACATGACCACCTTAATTTCAACTTTCCAGGGAAAAGCTTCAACCTTGAATTGTATAACAAAACTTGCTGCATTAGTTCCAGTTTTCTGTGCACTATTTTTCGATCATTCCATTTCTTGGTCTTTTCTTTGTATAATCTGACATTCTTATAAGTCTGCAGGAAAAATTCCTCTAATTCCTTGAGTTGGTGGAGTCAATTTTCTCCTGCTGCTTGTGGATCAAGATTTAAATTCTTCAGTGCCCAGTACGCCTTGTGTTCAAGCTCCACCGGCAGATGGCACGCTTTCCCAAACACCATTTGATATAGGGACATACAAATGGGTGTCTTGTAAGCTGTCCGGTAGGCCCATAATACGTCATCCAGTTTTGTAGACCAGTCCCTCCTTGTTGATCCAAGGTTCTCTCCAAGATTATTTTGATCTCCCTGTTTGAAACTTCAACTTGTCCATTTGACTGTGGATGGTAGGCAGTGGCAACTTTATGAGTAACCTTGTATTTGGATATGAGTGCATTAAAATATCTGTTGTAAAAATGTATGCCTCCATCACTGATAATCGCCCGAGGTGTTCCGAAGCGAGTGAAAATATTCTTTTTACGGAATTTTATCACCACTTTTGAATCATCTGATGGAAATGCAATTGTTTCACCCTATTTGGAGATGTAATCTACTGCAACTATTATGTACAGGTTTCCGAATGATGGAAAAATGGTCTCATAAAATCAATCCCACATACATTAAATATCTCTACTTCCAGAATATTTTGCAGAGGTCATTCATTTCTCCTTGATACATTTCATGTTCTCTGGCACATGTCATAATGAAGAGAAAATAAGTAAGCATTCTTAAAAAGAGTGAGCCAGAACAAACCTGATTGTAGGACTTTGGCTGAAGCTTTATTCCCGTTGAAGTGTCCGCCGTATGGTGATGAATGGCAATGCTGCAGAAAACTATTGACCTCCTCATGTGGAACACAACGTCTCAGTAATTGATCAGCACATCATTTGAACAGGTATGGCTCATCCCAGATATAATGTTTGACTTCTTTGAAATATTTCTTTCGTTGCTGATGTGTCCATTCCAATGGCCAATTTCCAGATACTATGTAGTTGACATAGTCAGCATACCAAGGAACAACATGTTGTTTCATGGCAAACAGCTGTTCATCTAGAAAAGTTTCTTTGATTGTCATTTCATTGCCAACTGTTTCTCCATTCTCGAGCCTCGATAAGTGATCTGTCACTTGGTTTTCTGTCTCTTTTCGGTCTCAGATCTCCACGTCAAATTCTTACAGTAGAAGCTCCCAACGGATCAATCTAGGTTTGGCATTTTTCTTTGCGATCAGGTATTTTATTGCTTAATGATCTATGTATACCACCACTTTGGGACCCATCAGATACGAGCGAAATTTATCAAAAGTGAACACAATTACAAGCAACTCATTTTCAGTGGTTGTGTAGTTGAGTTGAGCTTCATTCAGACTTGTGCTCTAGTAGTAAATGGTGTGGAAAATTTTTACTTTGCGTTGTCCCAAAACAGCTCCAATAGTAAAATCACTAGCATCGCATATTACTTCAAATGGAATGGTCCATTCCGGTGCTACTATGATGGGGGTAGAGATCAACTTCTATTTCAAGTTCTCAAAATCTTCGTGGAATTCTTTGGTGAATTTGAAAGGCATATCTTTCTCCAGAAGATTGCACAGAGGTTTAGCAATCTTTGAGAAGTCTTTGATAAATCTCCTGTAAAATCCTGCATGTCCGAGAAAACTCTGAATTCATTTGACAGATGTTGCTGGAGGTATTTTTCAATTGTCTCGATCTTTACTTTGTCTACCTTGATTCGTTTTTGTGAGATCCGATGTCCCAAGACGATACATTCATCAACCATAAAATGGCATTTCACCCAGTTGAGTATGATGAGTGGTATATAGATCATTATTTCCCACTCATTTGACTTGATATTTTATATAGTTTCTTGAGTTTTGTGAATATTTTGATGTTTTTTTGTGGTATTTTATAGATAAATAAAATAACAGGATTCTTTGGAGGCAATTGGGGGCCAAAAAGTGGAAAACTGACAAAAAAAACAAAAATGTAATTCTCCTACTAAAATGCGCTGTTTGCTGGAATACGCTGTCTACGAACGTGCGTCGGAGATTGCTAACATATGCCGGACACGTGGACCAATCAGAGAAGTTTTGCTATCATGTGCCTTGCTAACATGCGCCTGCACATGTCAATATCACATCAAATCTGCTAACGTACGTCATACCACGTGTCACCATCATATGCTACCGATAATCGATATCACCACGTCATTTCCATGTCAGTACGATTATTGAGTAATCATTCAACAGCGTACACGTGTCACCATCTCTGGGAGTTTTACGCCACATGGCGTAAATCAACGGCGCGTCGTGACGCGCAGGGCTTATTGATGCCTATAAAGTCAGGCCGAATTTTCATTTTCATTTCATATTTTCTTCTATGGGGATTCCTTAAGAATACTATGAAGATTGTATCTTATTTATTTATTTACAGCTTTGAGAATTTAATTTTCGCATTTGTACTTTCTTTTATTTACTTTTCAGTCTTTACTTTTCAACATTTAATTTTATTTACTTTACATAATTTACTTTCTGTTATTTACTTTTAAGTATTTACTTTTCAGCAATGAGGAGGTAACTCCCTCCTGCTGGGGGGTTATGCTTTTATTACTAATATTTAGATTAATCTCCCTTAATTATAATATATAAACTATTAAAACCTGACTTAATGAGGATACCGCTATATAGTCAGTTGGACTTAATGAAATTGGTTTTAACCTGACTTAATGAGGATACCGCCTTATTGTCGGTTGGAATTAATTATTAATTTAACTTAATCAGGATACCGCCTTATGGTCGGTTGGTAATATCAGGGAAAGTTAATATATTATAATAAGAGAGATATCTAAAATAGTTGTTACAGACACTGGCTCAGCCTCTACCCATTTGCTAAAATATTATATTGCAATGATTGTGAATTTGGCCTTACCCCGACCCGTAGGCATCGGTCAGATGATGTCCAATCTCCATTAGGAAAATGACTTATGACTTGACAACATGGACAATTGGTGAGGTATGTTGGCATTCCTCTGACACCCATCACAAGCCCTGGCAACCCCCGGCCCGAACATGATACATTATCAGCCAGAAGAAACCTTGTCTAAGTGCCTTGTGGGCGATGACTGACCTCCAATGTGGCCTCCACAAATTTCCTCATGAATTTCTCTAAGTATATAATTAGCCATTTGGGGCCCAGACATCTCAAATACGGCGTTGTGTACCCCCTTGTATATAGTACTCCATTTATAAAAAAAAAATAGCGCATCGATACTTCAGTCTCTTGCCACTTTCTTCTCCTCTGGTACGTCTCATGTTTACTTCTTGATTGGGTCCATCCAGAACGGCCCCCCTTCGAACTCTACCTCCATAACAACTGGTACCCCCACACTTTTTTATTTCAAGCTCCCCAACTGAATAGTTCAAGGAATCTTTGACTTCATGGAGGATGCAATCCGAGCCAATGAGTCTGTCTGCTTGTTATTCTCCTGACCGATTGATGAGTGGTAAATAGATCACTATTTCCCACTCAATTGACTTAATATTTTACATATTTTCTTGAGTTTTGTGAATATTTTGATGTGTTTTGTGGTATTTTGTAGATAAATAAAGTAACATGACTCTCTGGAATCAATTCGGGGCCAAAACAGTGAACAATGAATAAAAATGGTAAAAATGTAAATTTCATGCTAAAATACACTATTTTGCTAAAATACGCTGTGCTAAAATACGTCATCTGCTAACATACGCCGGAGACTGCTAGCAAGCGCCGAACCAATCATAGAAGTTTTGTTATCATGCGCCATTGCTAACATGCGTCTGCCACATATTAACATCACAATATATAATGCTAACGTGCGCTGTGCCACGTGTCACCATCAAATGCTGCTGACAATCATCATCAACATGTGTCAATTCTTACATCAACGTCGCAAAGCGTAAAAACTTTCAACGTCGCGACGCCGACACAATTATTCAGCTGCCGATATTGAACCTGCCACGTGTCCTCATCTCCGAAAGTTTCGCGCCACGCATCCATCATCAACAGCGCGTCTCGACGCCTAATGTTGCACGCGTGAGGCAAAATTTTACCTATAAATTGAGGCCGAAGATTTATCTTGTTTATTTATTTACTGCTTTCGGTATTTAATTTTCCATTAGCACTTTCTTTTATTTACTTTTTAGTCTTTACTTTTAGTATTTAATTTCATTTACTTTTACGCAATAGTATTTTCCTTTCTTAACTTTTCAGTAATGAGGAGGTAACTCCCCCCTACTGGGGTGAAATGTAAAGCTTTTATTACTAATATTTAGATTAACCTCCCTTAATTATAATATATAAACTATTTAAAACCTGACTGAATGAGGATACCGCATTTATGGTCGGTTGGACTTAATAAAATTTATTTTAACCTGACTAAACTGGATACCGCCTGTATGGTCTGTTAGAATTAATTATAAATTTGACTTAATTAGGATACCGCCTATATAGTCGGTTGGTAATATCACGCAAAGTTAATATATTATAATAAGTGAGATATCTAAAATAGAAGTAATAAAAGTGGATCCTCTAACCCTAACATTTTCTTTTATTGTACTTTTACCTTTTTAATTTCCAGCATTCACTTTATGTCTTTTACTTTATTTAAGCTTTTACTAGCGTTCGATATGTGTCATAACTAAGCCTGTTATCTGGGGTTGTGATGAATTCCAATATCACTGGTTTATAAGAGGTTATTTTATAGTTTGAGTAATATAAATGTTTACTTATTAATTCTTAAGCTTGACGCTTCTTGTTAACTGGCCATTAATAAGATTGATCTGGTAAACTTAAAATAAACTTGACAAATGAATTTGAGGTTTCAGCCTTAGACTTAATAGCCCATGATCTTCCTTGAGGGTAGATAAACTTTAATAGATATCCTTACAGGATATACATATACTTGTCGGACGAGAATAACTGTAATTGGAACTTAATCTTAATGAATTCAGGCAACTTGGTTGACATAAATATATGATTAATTGGGTTACATTGGGTATTTCAATCTGACCATTGACAAAGGCTTTTACATAATTTCATGTTCCAGGTTAGTAAACCAATATATTACACAAACATGAGATAACCACTTCATCTTTAAAAAGATATTGGAAGGATTCACAACCCTAGATAGTTTTTTAATATTGAATTTTTCCTTAATTTACTTTTGCACTATTTTATTTATTCGTCTTTAGTTTAAAGTAACCATCCAATCAAACAACCAATTCATTAGATACTTGTAAAAATTTGACTTTATAAATTTATTGCTTAGTTATTAAGTCATTGTGGGATCGATACTTTTATAATACTTGAACGATACGTGCGCTTTCGTTATACGTGTGTGATTACACCAGTCAAGTTTTTGGCACCGTTACCGGGGACATATTTTTATTTCACTATTAATTTTGGGGTTAGATACATTTACTTGTGTGTAATTTATTTTTATTTATTATTTTTGTTTTCTTTTGTTTCAGGTTCTCAGTCACTATATGGGACGAACCAGAAGCTTTGAAATCCGACCGCTTGACCTAGAGATTGAAAGAACTATCAGACAGTTGAGAAAGGAAAAGCGAGAAGGCTGAGAAACAGTAATCAATATGGAACATGAACCTTTGGAAGTTACACCACCAGTTCCCATTTGAGTCAGAACTATTTCGATGGTTGACGGCTTCATTTCCTGTATTATACTTCCTCTCTTACCAGTAAATGCGTGTGACATCAAAACATGCATCTAGATGATACAACAGTCAGTTCAGTTTGGGGGGAATGCAACTGAAGATCCTAATGTCCACATTAGCAACTTCCTGGAAGTTTGCGGCACATTCAATTACAACCGAACGGCTGAAGAAGCAATGAGACTGCGTGTTTTTCCATATTCATTGAAAGACAGAGCTAAAGCCTGGCTACATTCACTACCAGCAGGTTCCATCATAACTTAGAACACCCTGGCCACCAAATTCATTGCAAAGTACTTTCCACCAGCTAGAACTGCAAAGCTCAGAAATGACATTACATCCTTTTTACAACATGACTCAAAATCCCTCTATGAATCTTGTGAAAGGCACAAGGATTTACTCAGAAAATGTCATCACCATGAGATTGCAAAGTGGCTATAAGTCCAAACTTTCTATAATGGATTTTCTGGAATAATGAGAAGCACAATTGATGCTGTGGCTGGAGGAGCATTAATGACAAAATGACTTAATTGAAGAAACGGCCAACAACAATTCATTGTGGCCAATAGAAAGGAGCATGATCCAAAGAATTGCTGGATTTTATGAAGTTGGAGCCAACACACCAGTGAATGCCAAGCTGAATCTAATTTGCAAAAATTTGGAAACTCTTAACATGAAGATTAATGTTGGATCCACAAGTTCACCATATGGAGGAGCACCAGATTCAGAAGCAAACCAATATGAAGAGACGGTGAATTATGTCAATAACAGAGAGGGGAACAATCTATATTCCAACACCTACAACCCAGGATGGAGGAATCATCCCAATTTCGAATGGAGCAACAATTCAGGGCAAAAGAACAATCCACCACCCGAATTCCAACAACAAAATAAAGGTCAGGAGTATGAGAAAGAACCGTATATAAAAGATTAGATTGCGGAGATGTTCAAAAAGCAACAAGCAATATACAATGCTATGTTTCAAAGTCAATCTGCATCTATAAAAGCACTGGAAAATCAAATTGGATAACTGACCAATGCTCAGAGTTATAGATTGCCAGGTAACCTTTCTAACAACACAGAACCAAATCCAAGGAACTGAAGGAAGGAGCAATGTCAAGCCATTACTTGGAAAAGCGGTACTAAAATTAACAAAGATGTTGGAATCAAGGAATCCGTTGAGGAAGTTTCAAAAAGAAGCAAAGCAGATCCACAGATGGAGGAAAAATAAGCAAAGGAAAAAGATCAAGAAATACTCTCTCCACCTCCACCTTTTCCACAGTGACTCCAGAAAAGTAAATTGGACAAGCGGTTTGTTCGATTCCTTAAGGTCTTTAAAAAATGCATATCAACATTCTATTTGTAGAAGCATTGGAAGAAATTCCCAGCTATGTCAAAATCATGAAAGACATTCTGTCACGAAAGCGGCGATAGGGAGATTACGAGACAGTAGCATTGACAGAAGAATGCACGCCATTATTCAGAGGAAACTTCCCCCAAAGTTGAAAGATCCTGGGAGTTTCACCATTCCATGCACCATTGGAGAACATTACATTGGTAAAACTTTATGTGATTTAGGTGCTAATGTCAATTTGATGCCTTTTCGATTTACAGGAAGCTGCAGATTGGAGAAGTAATGCACACTCGTATTTCCAAGAGGTGTAGTTGAAGATGTGCTGGTCAAAGTCAATAAACTCATTCTCCCAGCAGATTTCATTATCCTTGACATGGAAAAAGAAAAAGATATATATATATCATCTTGGGGAGACCATTCTTGGCTATAGGTCGAACTGTTATTTATGTATAAAAATGAGAACTAACCATGAATGTGCATGACCAAGAAGTTACCTTTAATGTCTTCAAAGCTATGAAATTCCCGAGTGATGAAAATGAGAGGAATGTTTCAGAATTGATGATGTAGACAGTATCATCCAGGATACTGATGCAATGCCACCTTCCACGGATAAACTTGAAGCTTACATCACCAATATGACTGACAACGAGCTAGATGTTGAAATTATGGAATGTATCAATTATCTTGACAGACCATTTGGCTTCAAATCGACACCACATATGGTAAGTCTGGAACTACTTAAGAATGAGCGAATGAAACCTTCGATTGAAGAACCACCATAGTTGGAGCTAAAGCTACTTCTGAGCCTTCTCAGGTATGTATTCTTAGGAAACTCTTATGAATTACCTGTGATTATTTCTTCTTTGCTAACATTGGAGCAAGAATAAAAGTTATTGAGAGTGTTACGAGAACACAAGAAAGTCATTGGCTGGACTACAGCAGACATTCGGGGCATTAATCCGTCATTTTGCATGCACAAGATTCTGATGAAAGATGAGTACAAACCTACAGTGGAGCATCAACAGAGACTAAATCCAATCATGAACGAGGTCGTGAAGAAAGAAATTATTAAATTGTTGGATGCTGGCATCATTTACCCCATATCTGACAGCACTTAAATGAATCCTATACAGTGATAGTCACAAATGGAAAGAACGAGCTGATTCCAACAAGAACGGTGACTGGATGGAGAGTATGCATGGACTAAGAAAGCTGAACAAAACAACAAGGAAAGATCATTTTCCGCTGTCATTCATTGACCATATGCTAGAAAGATTAGCGAGAATCAGATTTTCATCGCCTCAGAAGATAAGGAGAATACCACTTTTACATGTCCGTATGATACTTTTTCCTTCCGCAGAATGCCATTTAGACTATGTAATACTCCTGCCACATTTCAATGTTGCATGATGGCCATCTTCTCAGACATGCTGGAACAAAGTATGAAGGTTTTCATGGATGATTTCTCTGTATTTGGAGACTCATTCGACCACTGCTTGTAAAATATGGAACATGTATTACAAAGATACGAATATAGCAACCTGGTACTCTGACCGGTGCGTAATCACACACGTATAACACAAGCACACGTATTGTTCAAGTAGTATAAAAAGTATCAATCCCACGAGGACTTAATACCTAAGCTATTAATTTATTAAGCCAAATTTTTACGAGTATATAATGGATTGATTGGTTGATGACTTTAAACTTAAAACAAGTCAATAAAATTATGCGAAAGAAGATTGAGGAAAATTCAAGATTATTAAACTATCTAGGGTTATGAATTCTTCCAATATCTCTCTAAAGATGAAATGGTTATTTCATGTTTGTATAATATATTGATTTATTAACCTGGAAAACGAAATTATGCAAAAGCCTCTGTCGATGGTCAGATTCAAGGACCTAGTGTAACCCAATTAATCATATGTTTATGTCAATCAAGTTACCTAAATTCATTAAGATTAAGTTCCAAGTATGACTACCCCCACCCAACAGGTATATGTCTATCCTGTGAGGAAATCTATTAAAGGGTTATCTATCCTCAAGGAAGATCGTGGGCTATTAAGTCTAAGACTGAAATCTAAAAGTTCTTTGTCAAGTTTATTTTATGTTTACCACATCAATCTTATTAATGGCCAGTTAACAAGAAGTATTAATCTTAAGATTTAATAAATAAACCTTAATATTGCCCAAACTATAAAATAATCCCTTATAAACCAGTGATATTAGAATTCATCATAACCCCAGATAACGGACTAAGTTATGACATATATCTAAGGCTAATAAAAGCTTAAATAAAATAAAAGACATAAAATAAATATTGGAAATTTAATAAAGTAAATGCTGGAAGTAAATGTTGAAAAGTAAATACTGGAAATTAAAAATGTAAAAGTACGATAAAAGAAAATATTGAGGTTAGTGGATCCACTTTATAAAAAAGAAGAAGAAGAAGAAAAAGAAGAAGAAGAAGAAGAAGAAACTATAATTAAGATTAATGTTGACTATACTTGGAAACTCCACTGCCAAACCATCTGACTTAGGCTTAAGCAGAGCAAGTAAAACCTCTGAGAGTCTCAAGCTCTTATAAGAAATACACCCACTGGATTCACACTCAGAACTTGATAACCAAATCCTAAATAATTTACCCCCAAATCACACCACTTGGGGACAACAGTTTTTTAGTTGCTTAGCTATACTTTTACATATTTTGCACTATTTTACAGGGTGGTATGCCTAAAACTTTAATTATAGATCTTAGTATTGTGGAGATGGTATAATAACAAGGCCAACCCTCAGTTAAAACGAGGGAAGCGTCTATGTATAGCCTTTTTATTTTTTTAATTATAACACATAAATAATTAATTGATAAGGGATTACTAAATTTTTAATATTATAATATTATACTACAGCTAAAACTCGTAAAATATAAAAATAACCTTAAATTATAAGGATATCATTGTCAGCCCTGTATAAATAATAAAAGAATTAATGTGGTGAGAATGCTTGTTTTTTTTTTTTTTTTTTTTTTTTTTTTTTTTTTTTAACGAATGAAAAATTATTAAAATAGGGAATTTAAAGGTTTAGACCCAGTGGAAGAATAAATATGATTAAAAAAACCTCAAAGTTTTATAGCCATAAATCTATTGTAATTATTGAGCATAAAAGTAGATTTTTAACATTGTGAAAAAATTAATAAATAAGACTAAAATGACAATAAAACCATTAATGTTAAATATAGTAGTAAAATTATCTTTTTATTATTATGTGAACGGTTTTTGCTAAATAAAATGTAATATCTCAAAGTTTTGTGATATTTTGGAAAGGATTTCATATTCAGAACAAAATGAGTCTTGGAAAATTTTTAAAATTTACGTTTGTGCTACATTTGACAGAGCGTTCGAACGTGATCTGTGTGAATGTTAGTGGAAGGTTTGTTCTAGGGATTGAACGAGTATTTATTTGTGTTAGGGAGCATTCGAGTAAGCGTTCGAACGCAACCATCCAGAGATCATGTGTGTACCCCGTTCGATATCTCGTTTGAATGCGAGAATGCAGATTGCGTGAGTTTGTCTCATGTTCGTCGACGTCCGAATGCTGAGATGAAAATCAGAAGAATCTGAATACTTTTAGAAGAAAACTCAAACACTTGTATAAAAGACATTTAACACACACATAATGTAGACACACACAAGAGAGAGTAGAGAGGCCATGGCCGACCAATCGGCCGGTAAGCCACCATCGACCAGAGCATCCGACCACCGTGCATCAATGAGTGGTCAGCGGAGTTGCTGAAGACACCAGAAATGGTGAGAGAAAGTGGGAGTAGGAGGTGTGGTGATACCCATCTTAGTTCTAGTTCATTTCTCCAACACATGGGATGAGACACCTACCAAATCGAAGCTTATGGGACGTAATTCGAGAATGTGAAGCTGGTTTTATCGATCACTGATCAGATTCATAGAAAACAGAGCAAGAGTGTGGGATGAACAGTGATGCTCTTTATCCCAAGCACTTAGATTTAGGTTTCGTGGATTCCTATATACTTGTGGACGTGAGGGGAGTCTGTTAGTACCTCTTGGAAGATTGATTTGGCTAAAGATTCAGATTTTTTGGTGAAACTAAGTAAGTAACCCATGCCTAGATTATTTGATACGTTGATTTTTATTCTGGATAGCTATAGTAATCATTATGTGGAAATTTTTTTGTATATTTATATATTTTTATATGTGTGGGTGTGAATGTAAATATTTTACAATAAAGTGAACTACAATTTTTCCGCCTATTAGGTTATAAGTTAATTGTTATTAAGTGAACTACAATTTTTCCGCCTATTAGGTTATAAGTTAATTGTTATTGATTATTGAAAGTGTAAGGCAATGTAATAAGTTTTATGAAAGTGTGTACATGTGATCTATTTAGAATATGCAAATATGGGGTTGCGCCTTGAGTTTAACGTTCTAGTAGAATTATGGGTATTTGATCATATAGTTAGTGACTTGAGCATATGAGATAGTATGAAGAGTGTGGTATACAAAATATTTATTGGGATTTGGAATGTTCAAGCTAAAATGGGGATAGTTAAGATATGACTTGGAAATGGAGGTTGAGATAAGTATATATGTGTGTGTGTGTGTGTGTGTGTGTGTATAGTTGTATTTGTCTTTGTAGAGATTATAGATATGATAAGTTAATTAAACCACTACGTGTTTGGGTTGGCTAAAGCAACGGATATGGGTGGTTTGGTTCAACGACATATAATTGTACGTTTTGGATACATATCTATAAAGTTAGATATATACCAAGTTAAAAGTATGTTTTTAATATGTATGTGATATGACTTCAATATATTCTGATATAGTCGTTTGATAATGCTTGATAATTTTGAAATGTATTATGTGATGTGCCCGACCTGTGTGCTTATTGAACCATTTTGAACGTTATGAATTTGAAATCCATTTTCATATTCAAAAGATTTGTCTTTGATTAAGATATGTGTGTGTGAGCGCGTAGTGTATTGTTTTGCAAAGATTTTTTTTCAAAGAATTATGTTTCGAATGAGATACATATGATGCGATTGTATTATGATATGATATATTTTTGTCAAGGCTTTTGCACTATGATTTTATGGTTTTATGACTTTTGAATTCGTCATGGCATTTTAGGGTTCTATCCAACTACATTGGATTGACGTGCTACCCTCTGTCGACATGAGCTTGCTTCATTCATTGTCCTGTCCGTGCTCGCGATTCGGACATATGACGCTTATTATATTTTGACTAATTGAGTTAGCCTTGGACACTTGATACAAATTACAATAATAATGGTTTTCAAATTTGATTTTGTTTATAAAGAAAACTTTCTATAATATGTTTTCAAAATGATTTTAGAATGATTGGTTTATGTTTTCCGTTTTGATGATGTATGTGATTGTTCGTGTAGAACTTATGCTTGTGAAGGAAAAATGGATTAATTGTGGGTGATTGTCCCCCTATAAATTTGACAATGTGTCTGATTGCTTGCATATGATTTTACAATTATTTTACGAGTATGTGTATGAGTATTGGTTGATGATGTGGTGTATATAAGCTAGTGTATTCATATGTTTACGAATTAAGGATCCGAGGAGCAATATAAGCTAAGTTCTCTAAATTTGTAAAGGTATGGATTTGTATACGATATTTAGATATGTAAGATTAGTGTGTAAATGAGTTGAAGATCAGTATAAAATAAGTTTTCTGAACTTTTATAAGTGAGTACTCTTAAGCCTTGGAAATCAACATTGTAGAGTTTTCTGTATAAATGTTAACATTAGGATTATGCATAATAAGAGGTTATTTAAATTTCCTGATTTGATGATATTTCATATATGTCATGTCATCTATTATAAGATAAAAGAATTTAAATGAATTGGATAATTTAATTTTCGATTATATGTTTTATTTAAGTTTTGAAATTATCTCAAGTATGTTATATATGTGATGAGACTATAGGTGAGTACATTTGAAGAACTTTGTATTTATATGAGGTAAGTTAAAATAAAAGTTTGAAGGATTAATTTGATAAGGATAGAAACAGTTCACTTAAAGGTTTTGTAAATGATAGTTGTATGCGTTGGCGCGATTGTGGGACCTCTAGGGTCGGATCGGTGTCCCACGCAGTAGAAGTGGGTCTAACCCGTAGATATAAAACATGGGTGTATATTAAAATATTTAATAGAATAATATATTCAATTATGAGCGTATAGTAAAAAATTGGGGTTGAATCAGAGTCCGAAAACTCAAAAACAGATAAAAATAAATTTCTGGGCGAGCACTGCGCATTCGCTACAGTGCACGTGCACTGCACGACTGTACTACACATTCACTGTAGTGCACGCTCACTGCATGACTACATTGTCATTTTTTTCTTAATTGTGTTCAAAATATATCATTTAGCTCTCGGGAAACAGAGAGTTGAAGGAAATAGGGATTTTAACCCTAATTTATTCCAACCTTTCTTAAACACTTCCAAACACCAAAAATTAATTTTTAACATCAAAACTAACATAAACACATGTTAGAAAATAAAATCATGTTTTTCAAAATATCAAATATTTTTTACAGAAACATAAGTTTATTCTAAATACGCACATGTGTAAATTTTGAATCTAAAACACAAACCAAATTAGAATCCCATAATAAAGTGACTCATGAACAATTCTAAGTCACTCAAAGATGGTCAAATAATTCTAAAATTGTAATCATAGCTCCAAACTATGATCTATATTTCTAAACTCTAATTTTATATTGATGTCCAATATAAATATTTTGACCCAATCACATGCATAGTGTGTTTATACTTCAAAGTATCCATACACAATTTATTATCCTAATTTAAATATCAATCTGTGTTATTATGTATCTAATACATAATACATCACTATATATTTCACTAATGAAAACATAGTTTTAGAGAAGAGAAAACTTACCTAGTAAGCTTGATTTCAAGATCCAATTTTCTTCTCCTTGTTGAAACATTGTAGAAAACTTTCAAAGTTAGCAAACTTGACTCCAAGATCCAATCTTGATTCCAATGCTAGCAAGCTTGATTCCAAGATCCAATCTTGATTTCTTCTTGATGAAATGTTGTAAAGAACTTCAAAAATCTTCTCCAAACACTTATTATACTTGGGCTAATATTTCTAAATCTTGCTTGTTTTAGATCTTACTAACTTAACTTTCTTAAACTCAAGTTTAATCAAAAACTTCTCAAGCTTGCTTTTTATAGCAAAACTTATGCAATTTTTAATTAATAAAAGTTCTAATAAGCTTTTAGGTGGGCTTAATCCAATTTTCCCAAATATGTATAATTAGGTATGGATAATCACATTTGTCTACCACTTTGATTTAATCCAATTAAATCAAAATTTAATGGATTAGTTAAATATCTATAACTTTAATTTAATCCAATTAAATCAAGACAAATACACATATTATTACATATTTATAACTACCAAAATATCCTCCAATGGTAGAGATATTTATGAAATTACAACAAAGCCCTTGTGTGATTTTAGATTAATCCAATTAATCTAAGTGGGTCAAAGTAAATAATTAATGTTATCCAATAACACTTAATTATTTTAGTTGATAATTGTAATATTAAATATTATTTATTATCAAAAATTATCGGCGACCCAAGTGCTCAACGATTACACTTCATATTGTGGGACTCTCTACGTCCAAACATGTTCGTCATATAAGCCTAGCTTATATGTATGCAACTCTGCTACCTTCGAATTTACAAATAACACGAGTGACCTTTTTGAACTGTACAAGTTGAGGTCATCATATATGTTTAACAATCCATTCATCATAGGCTATCCGAGTTTTGCTTAAAAATATAGATTACAACGTCAAGTTTCCAGGGCGCATATCTCATATCGACATGTCCACGATTCTTTACAACTAATCAGAAATCATTTTTGATATATGCGATCCACCCTAGGTAATCAGCTATGGCACCAAAGTATTAAAAATCGTGACTTACTTATATAGATACCTAAATCCTTTATGGTACACATACTAGCTGACGGATTCTATCTTGATACACACTTGATTAATGAGTGCATCGGTCCACACCCAACGAACATCTAGTAGCTAGACCATGAAAGGTCTCTGATATATACAGCATCAAAGTATGGAGGATCACACACAAAATCAATGTTATCCATAATCAAAGGATCACATATGGTACTCGATTCGAAGAGATTCCTATTAACGGTGGTGTGTACTTCCACCTGTTAGGAATCACTTATGAGTCATTCAGTATTCGCTCTAAAGAATTCCCATATGTCTATACGAGCTTCCCATACTCATGGTTCATCGCGTTAAACCATTGTAACTCCAATTCCAATATAAGACATATGCTAGTTTTCTAGGTTATATAAATTCGATCGTATTCCAAAACCAACGACTATGAATACTTACTTTAAGAATAGTTTATAGTAGTAATATTATCCCAATGTCAAACCACCCATTGTCAAGAATTACTACATGACTATTTTAAGGTTGAGGTCATTCTTAATATATTTATATATCAATATAATATACATAGTGACATTACTATTAATAAGGTTTGAAATGAAAAAAATAGTTATCTTATTAATAAATAATAAAATATAATGTACAATAAATTATTCGAATTGGCGCTTCAAGCACCAACTCCAACAAACTCCCACTTGCTTAGTGCCAATCCGGATGGTATCGTAGTCTCATCTCCTCACAATGTTTATCAAATAACTTAGAGGGTAAGGTCTTAGTAAGTGGGTTTACTATGTTATCTTGTCCTTGATCTTTTAAGACCACTATGTCTTTTCGTTCGGTAATTTCTCTAATCACGTGATATTTCCTTTCCACGTGTTTACACTTAGAATATGCTCTCGGCTCATTAGCCTGCGTAATAGCTCCACTATTATCACAATACAACGTGATCGAATCCGTAATACTATGCATAATGCCAAGTTCTGTGATAAATTTCTAATCCAAACAACTTTTTTAGCAGCTTCTGAAGCCGCTATAAATTCTGTCTCAGTGGTGGAATCAACTGTTGAGTACTTCTTTGAACATCGCCAACTAACTGCACCGCCATTAAGGGTAAATATGTATCCAGATGTGGACTTTATATCATTTGGATCTCCATGTAAGTCGGAGTCTGTATAACTATTAACTTGTAGATCATCTTCTCTATATATGCGAAACTTATCCTTAGTACTTTAAGATATTTTAGGATATGTTTCATGGCTATCCAATGATCATTACCCGGATTAGATTGATATCGACTATTCACACTGACGCCGAAACTGACGTCAGGCCTTGTACATATCATAACATAAATAATGCTTCCAATACAAGAATCATATGGCAAGTTAGACATTCTAACTCCATCTTCTTTAGTCTGAGGTGCCATTTTCTTCGAAAATATATGTCGTATCAGAAAAGTACATTTACTGTCTTACAGTTGGTAAAACTGTACATTTCTAATATTTTATCTATGTACGTGGATTGTGACAACCCTATAAGCTTCCTAACTCTATCACAGTGGAGCCTTATACCAAGTATATAGGAAGCATCACCCATGTCTTTCATGGAGAAGTTCTTGCAAAGGTAGGTTTTCACACTTTGCATCAATCTTATACCATTCTTAATGATAAGAATGTCATCTACATACAAAACAATTAATAATATCATGCTCCCACTAATTTGTTTATAAACACATGGTTATTTCTTATTCTTATTGAATCCAGATAATTTAATCATCTCATCAAAATGTTGATTCCAGCTTGGAGATGTTTGTTTAAGTCAATAAATAGACTTCTAGAGCTTACAAACCAAGTTTGAAGTCTCATTGAATACGAAACCCTCTGGTTGTTCCATATAGATATCCTCCTCGAGAAATCCATTTAGGAAAATGATTTTCACATCCATCTGTTATATCTCATAATAATGATATGCAGCAATGGCTAAAAGAATCCTAATGGATTTAGCATGGCTACTAGTGAAAATGTTTTCTCATAGTCAATCCCAGTACGTTAAGTGTAACCTTTCACTACTAGTTGGGCCTTAAAGGTTTCCACCTTTCCATCGGGCACTCGTTTTCTTTTATAAACTCATTTACAACCAACATGTTTAACTCCTTCAAGAAGTTCAACTAAATCTTAGACTTGATTGTCATGCATAGAATCCATTTCGGGTTTCATGGATTCCTACCATTTTCCCAAATCAATATCTAATACCGATTTTTTATAGGAAGTCAGAACTGTTTCCTCCAAGAGGAAAACATCAAGGCTCACATCAGGCGTTAAAAATAGTCTCTCTGGAGGCCTTGATATTCTAATCGAATTACGTAGAACATGTGTTATAGATCATTTACCTAGTTGGATCTCTGGTTCCATATCAGGTTCTTTAATGTTGTGATCAAACTCACCAAGTTCAATCTTTCAACTCTCCCTCAAAAATTCCTTTTCAAGAAAAGTGACAAAACGAACAACAAATACATTTCGTTGCTCAGAAGCGTAGAATTGATATCCCAAGGAATTCTCAGGATATCTAACGAACATATATTTATACTCCATGGGTGCAAGTTTATCGTGCTCCACAACTCTAACGTATACAGGACAACCAAAATCTTTAAATATCTAAGATTTGGATATCTACCATACCATATCTGATATTGGGTCGTAGAAAGAGATTTCGATATAACTCTATTAAGTATGTGGGCTACAGTAAGTAAAGCATAACCCCAAAGGTAATATGGAATATATGTATAGCTCATCATGGATCGTACCATATCCAATAAAGTACAATTTCTTCGCTCAGACACACTATTATGTTGAGGAGTTCCTGGTGAGCTATATTGGGAAAAAAATCCCATTATCCTTTAAATAACTTTTGAATTTGTCGCTCATGTATTTATCACCTCGATTTGATCAAAGACACTTGATAAATTTATCGGTTTATTTTTCTATTTCGTTTTAGAATATTTTTAACTTTTCAAATGTTTCTGATTTATGTCTTATCAAATAGACATATCCATATCTTGACTTATCATCCGTGAAAGTCATAAAATATGTTGAACCATCATGAATGACATGATTTAATAAACCACACACATTACTGTGTACTAGTTGCAATAAATCTTCAGCACAGTGTCCAACACCAAGAAATGAGACATTTGTCATTTTTTTTCTTGGATACATGACTCACAAATTGGATAAGTATCTAAGGTAAGATCTTTAATCAAACCATCATTAACCGATTTTGATAGACGTCTAACACCTATGTAGCCCAATCTCATATGTCATAATTCAGTATTATTCAATTCGGATCTTTTACTTGTATTTTCCTCTACATTAAAGACATCTCTATATATTTCCAAACATAATGACCGTTAGATAAAGAACATTCACATATCAAATAGTTGTTTTTATCATATAAACATAAAGCATTATCTTTAATGTTGAATTTATATCACTCTTTATCAAATATCGTAAAGATATTACCTATCTGATAAGAGATGATACATAATAATAGCCATGTAAAATTAATTTACTTCCATTAGGAAGATCGAGAACAATTGTTCATATGGTTTTGACATCTAATGTCTCGTCATTTCCAATTCTAAGCTGCATCTCCCATTTGTTCAGCCTTATTTTAACTCTTATGACTTGCATAGAGTTGAAAATATGAGTAGGATTATCAGTGTTTAACACCCAACCACTATTTACATCTAAGGCTAATCAGATGTCAATAATAGGAAATATATAAAGTGTACCTGGGGTTCGTACTTTTCCTTTTAGCTTTGGAAAAATTTTTCTTCCAGTGTCCAATTTCTTACAATGTAGACATGCATCATGAGCTACACGCAGTCTTGTAATTTTTTCTTGGAATCTTTCTTCGTATTTTCCATTTTAATCTTCTAACAATTCTTATATATCTTTGAAGAGCTTGCTCCGCCATGGATGTACAAAGTGAGAATTCATTTCTTCAAATCATGTTTCGTCAAGGGTAACATGTTGTGAAGCTTTTTATATGTGGCTTGCATCGAATGCATCACAAAGCCAACATATGTACCGGGTAAAGAAGACGGAATCGGATTTCAACCTAGCCTTTCATTTATCATAATTTCATATCGTTTCATATATCGGATCTAGTCTATCATGTTCAAAATATGAATGTTAACCGCTCATTTATCCTTGAGCATGTGGTGAAAAAATTCCTTAGATCGTCAATATATCTTATTTTATTGATCTGCTTCGAATAACTATTTAAGTGTTCTCATAATGCTCCAAGCATTTGGTACATTTATATACTGTCTAAGCAAATTAGGAAAAATTTCGACAAACCTTAGGTTGAACGTAACATACCTCAATCGTCCTGACTCCAAGACATGGTTGATATTAATTTCCCATTCAAAATAGTTCTCGACTCCTTTCAATTTATTGGAATTCAAAAGCTGCACTAATGGATTTGCGCCAGCTATCTACAAGATAATTATTAAACACTAGCATAATATTTTTCATTTCAATATAAAAATACTAATACGATTATGGATTTTAAATCTATTAGTGTCCTCCCAATAATTTATGTAATTCCTTAATCTACCTTAACGGAAAATAGAAATTTGACAAATAAAATTTCATAACAGGAAGTAGATCCCATGAAATTTACTCCAGCCTCACACTAAGAATGATCTTGGCCTTCATAATCTCATTATGTAGACCTTAAGTCAATCACATCCACGTGACTCATTGTTTGGTCCTGAACTGTTTCTTATCCTCACACTAATGAAGGTCTTGGATTAAGACGTGTTCATGGTGTACACTTATCAATGTGTACTAATGAGCGTTGTAAATACACCCTCATAATAATGATGGTATTAGATGACTACGTTAACTCATCACACAATGTTTTACCAGAGCAACCTGAGTTTCGAGCACTTATACCCTCACACTAATGACGGTCTTGGGCATAAGTTGTAAGAACTTATTCATCTTTGTATTGACAAGATGGACCATCCAATAATGCTCTAACACTATTAATACTATTACTTAAATAAAACAATCATCTACTCACAAGAGATTTATGACAATTAAATCATTAACATTCATAGGTCAAAATAAAAATTTTAATTTAAAACATACAATGCATATCTAATATGACTTATGCATAATTAACTTAAAATTATAAAGGCATAAATTCTAAAATATATCAAACATGCAACACGTGTCGTGTGGTTAAAATATGCTCTGATATTGTTCTGTTGGGGCGGTTGTGGGACCTCTAGGGTCGGATTGATACCCTACGCAGGAAAAATGGGTTTAGCCTATAGATATCAAGCATGGGTGTATTTTTAAAATATTTAATAGAATAATATATTCCATTACGAGTGTTTAGGAAAAAATCGGAACTGAATAGGAGTGCAGAAACTCAAAACACACAAAAATAAGTTTCGGTGCTCGACATGCGCGATACAGTGCTGGCACAGGGCTCTGCTGCACTATTATTTTTTTCTTAATTGTGTTCAAAATATATCATTCAGCTTTCTGGAAACAGAGAGCTGAAAAAAATAAGATTTTTAACCCTAATTTCTTCCAACCTTCTTTAAACACTTCCTAACACCCAAAATTAATTTTTAACATTAAAACCAACATCAACACATGTTACAGAATAAAATTATATTTTTCAAAATATCAAATATTTTTTACAAAAATATAAATTTATTCTAAATACGCACATGCTTAAATTTTGAATATAAAACACAAACCAAATTAGAATCCCACAATGAAGTGACTCATGAACAATTCCAGGTCACTCAAAGGTGGTCAAATGATTCTAGAATGGTAGCCAAAGCTCCAAGCTATTATTTAGAGTTTCAAACTCTAATTTTTTTTTTTTTCCAACATAAACATTTTGACCCAATCACAAGCATATTGTGTTTATACTTCCAAATCATCCATACACAATTTATTAATCTAATTTCAACATTAATCTATGTCATATGTATCTAATACAAAATACAACACTATTTATTTCACTAATGATAACTCACTAATGAAAAAATAATTTTATAGAAGATCAAACTTGCCAAGTAAGCTTGATTCCAAGATCCAATCTTCTTCTTCTTGTTGAAATGTTGTAGAGAACTGCCAAAGTTTGCAAGCTTATCTCCAAGATCCAATCTTGATTCCAATGCTAGCAAGCTTAATTCCAATATCTATTCTTGATTTCTCCTTATTGAAATGTTGTAGAGAACTTCCAAATCTTCTCCAAACACTTCTTTTACTTAGGCTAATAAAAAACAAAACATTTGATAAAGATAGACCAGTATATGAGAGATTTTAGAATCTGATTTCACCTAACTATCCCCTATTTATTTGTTATGCTAATCAATTCTTATTCAGTTTAGTAGATTATAAGCCAGGAATCCTAAATTATTCTAACTCTCTCTTCGGAGTGCTGAGTGAATATATTATCAATTAGACTTCGATATCCCTATAAAATCTAATAATTATAATTCATTACGCTTTATAATTCTTTGTTAACGACTTCAAAGGGATTATAGATTCTCCCGAACTCTATAAATTTCCTAAGTTATATTCTCTAGATCCTATTCAAAATCCTATCTCCCGAGTGATATATTCTAAACATGCATCGTCTCAATTTGTGGCCAACAAACAAGAAGAATTAAACATAAGAGAATATAAATAAACTGATTCAAAATTTTATAACAATTAAATTGGCAATCAACACATAGGTTCAAGCATAGGTTACATCATCCTCTCGAACAATAGAGTTAGTTCATGACTAAAGATAAAAATAAAGAAAATAATGTCAAGAACATGATAGACATCATTAGAGTTTGACGAAATACACTGGAACATTAAACCCCAATCGAATCTCTTCATCTTCGGAAGTCGCCATCTCCGTCTCATCTTGTCGCTCTTCAATCTTACTCTTTGGATCTCTCTAAAATATGAGTTTTGAAATCTTCAATTGTGTATTAGTCTCCTCTTAAGGGTTTTGGACGAGCTCTATATTTATAGGGAAGTTTTGGAGTCATTGTACATGTAAAATACGACTTTATTAAGATGTTGGGCTTCTGTCGTAGCATCACGGTGCCGAAATCGGTGTTGCGACGCCAAATCCTCAGGAATAATGTATTGAGTCTATCTGGGCGTCGCGACGCCAGACTAAATTTTTAGGATGTGATTTTTTACTTATTCTATTTTCCCGCGTGCTTCCGATACGTCTGTAAGGTTCTAAAATAAGTACAATTGCCCCAAAATCCATGTTCTAATACTTCCTACTAATAAAAAATAAAACAAACTATAAATATATTAAATGATACAGAATCTAACAAAATAGTAAGTTAAGAATGCAAGAATAAGTAGGTATAAACCGCACTCATCAAACACCCCCAAACTCAAGATTTTGCTAGTCCCAAGCAAAAGACTAAATAAAATCTAAATAAAAATAAACAAATAAAAATAAAAAAAATTTAACTATACCACTTCGTAGGGATCACGATTGCATTTAGCGTATGCAACAAGCCTTTAAGCCCCTAGGTGGTCCTAGTGGATGAGTTATAGTCTTGTGAGGGTTTACAGCGACGACACCCACAAACTTTATTTACATGCAATCATGCAAAAATATAAAAGCAAACAAAATAAAATAGTCATGGTAGTTACATATAATATTATTCTTAGAGAATGCCTACCAATGAAATCAGAGAATTTTCAAAGTACTCAATGAAACTAAAATCTAAGTTCTTGAATAAATTATCTAAGCTAGATTCACTGTGTGTGTTATGTAAAGGTTCGGTCACAACTCGACTCCTAGTAAGCCAACTCTATGATTTTGTCTCAAAAATTGGGATCGATCTCAAAGTACTCTGTATTTGCCTATTTTGTGCTCAGTACGATATGTTTTTTCCCTTTTTTTTTCTTTTTTCATTTCATCATTTTTTTTCCAACATACCTACCTTTAAGGTAACATTTCTCCTCATTGTGGTCCTAACACTCGCCCATGGGTAGCTTCACATTTATCGATTATTGGTGGTTTAACTTTTTTCTTTCGAAACTTTCTCACTTATCAAAACTTTCTCTCTATCGATTATAGATGCGACTGCAGATGGTCTATCGTCCTCTGGTGTGGAATATGATGAGGACATTTGGCCTTACCGTTCAACTCCTCGTCCTCGGCCAGCTGACTTTCCTCTCCGTACCATATCTATAATCAATATACATATTTAAAAACCAGTGTTTTTTAACTTTTAAAAAAAGAGTAAAACCATTGTCAAAATAAAACACATTTTCGTTACATAAGCATAAAGAAAGTTGAATCATATACCACAAGTCCATTTTCCAACTAAAAAGAAAATAAATACCCTTGTCATAATCTTGACAGTATTCCTCACATTTTACAAGCATCATATTAATTAGTTTTAATAGCACTTTATTTTAGTGATTAACAATCCAACACTTAATCACATCAAACTTTAAACCTTTTCTAGAATATTTTTTATTGGATTTGCATCCACTATGTTAGTTACCGATTCATTACTTTTCACAACAAACTCAAATTTCGACTTGAACGTAAATTCGTGACTCATCACATGAAACACCAAATACTAAAAGTAGTAACAAATTGCTTCTACAAAGAAAAGCAACACTTGGATTGTAGTTTTTTTTTTAAAAAAATCCAACCTCTCATTTCTTTTTATTTTGGATTGCAAGCAGCAGCCTGCTGCTATATTGCAGCTCATCTGCCTGCAATCCATCAGACCAATTTCACATAGTTTTGTTATGCTGAAAAAGATAGTAACGTAACACAGCCAACTAAACACAAACACAACACAGCCATTTCATGTGCTTTGGTCTCACACAACAATTTCCAACTGACAAACTCAACATTCTCTTCCCATACCATCACAAATCCATCATCAGAAACCACCACTGAATTTACTGAATCAACCCATTTTAATCTGTCAAACAAGAAATACTTTCAGCATGCAATAAATTAGCCAACCAAAATATTAAAAAAGATATTCCTTTATACACATATACAGAAATGGCATAATCTTTATAAGTTATTCTTATACCAGCCAATGCCAATGAACAAAAATGCTAATAAAATACATTAGGAGGAACCCAAAAAAGCTATTGTTGCTTATTATTAATTTAATAAACTATTCATTGTCAGAATCATCAAATTATTCATCTTCTTCATTTTCCTCCATTTCTTTAGATTCTTCATCTGATTTTATTTCTATTTATATTTCTGGCTCATCGTCTTCCTCAATATCCATGTCCTCAATATCGATATAATTGTCATCTTCACCAATTAATCGTTGAGGTTCAGCCTCCACCACACATTTCTATTGCATGCATTTCTACAACATCCTCTTGAAACGCAACTCCACATGACATCGAGGTTATGAAAGATTGTTCAGAAACTTCAACAACAGCATCAGCTTTTAATTTAGACATAGACCACCAATCACTTGGATTTTTCTGTACGGTTGGATAAATGGTGTAATACACTTTCCCTGCCATAATAAACGGGTCATATTTTCGATAACTCCTTTTATGGTGCAAATCTACAAGCTTGTATTGCTCGTGAATTCGTATATCAACACTCTCAGTCAGATCAAACCATTTACACTTGAATAATACTGTTCTGTTAATCGGTAATGCAGGAAACGCTAACTGAACAACTTCCATTAACACGCCGTAATAATCTATCTCAGTTGCACTGTTTTTAGATCCCTTAATGTAGACATCACTATTTATTGTTGCTCTATCTAAACCGTGTTGTTCCGTGTGAAAACTTGTACCCATTCACATAATATATCGGGAATGTTTTCACTTTTCGCAACAGCCTCTTTGCTAAGTCCTTTACGAATTTGTTAGAGATGTTGGAGGATGGATTACATGCCTACACAAGTTAGAAGTTAGAGTAACATATTTCCATGAACTTTTGTTTAAAAGGTACTTAAAATACACCAATTTGCTATTTTTACTTACATATGTTTCGAACCACAATGCGAATTCTTGGTCAAGTTTGGAATCAACCACAGCTTCAGACATATCTACATCAGTTTGCCTTAACTCCGCAATGTACATACTAACAACAAAATATGTTATCTTCAATAAGATACTTATTATGAAATTAATGAGCTATAAATTTATAAAAATTCATGAAATTAACCAATCTTACTTAATATAAGGTTAATTTCCTCACAAATCAGTAAAATATATGTGCGAGCTGCATGATATTATTTATCATCTATAAAGTATCTACATCTCTCTCTGTCATATGATCTTCCCGAATTTCTGAAAATTGAGATCATCTCTTCATGTTCTTCCCCTTCACCCCCACAAGTATCATCGTTCCGTGGAACTTTCCTATGTCTAGTGTAAACATGTGGCTGAAAGTAATGCGCATAAAATGATGAAGCCTATTCAACCAAATATGCATTACATATTGAACCTTCGACTTTAGTTTTATTGGTGACATTATTTTTCAGCCGACGAAGATACCTCTCAAACGGAAACATACATCTATATTGCACAGGACCCGCCATAAGCCAAGTGGATCGGAAGATGTTCCATTGAGTTGAAGAAACGTAGAGGGAATATACGCTCAAGCTTACATATAATAACAGGAATGTCTTTCTCTAGCAGCTCCATTTCATTTTTAGTAATGACACTATAAGTAAGATCCTTGAAAAAATGCTCAATTCTGTCAAAGCCTGCCATACATTTGCTGGAAGTAACTCACGGAATTCTATGGGTATTAACCTTTGCATAAACACATGGCAATCATGGCTTTTCATTCCATACAACTTGAGTTTTTCCATGTTAACACATCTTCCCATATTAGATGCATATCCGTCAGGAAATCGAAGTTTTTTCAACCATTTACATAATACTTCTTTTGCAGCCTTATTCAACATGTAACAAGCTTCAGGATACACAAATTTGCCATTTTTTCAATCCGCTGCTACTCTGGACGTGAATAAAACTCCTCCAAGTCTTCTCTAAACTTGGCAATATCTTTTGTTTTCCCCTCCACATTCATGACAGTGTTGAAAATATTATCAAATAAATTCTTCTCAATGTGTATGACATCTAAATTATGTCGAATTAGTCATGTTTTCCAATAAGGCAAATCCCAAAATATGCTTCGTTTCTTCCAACCACATCTGGAGTTCCTAGCTATTCGAGCATTATTATGGTCAGAATCAAGTTCTGTAACCTTTTTCAATCCATATCCTTCAATCTGCTCTAAGATCTCAAAACCCGACTTCATAGGTTGTGCCACTTTATGTACTACACGACCTTCATGAACCACATCTAGTTTCTTCGAAATGGATGCCCTGACGGTAAGAACTTGCGATGGTTGTCAAACCATGAAGTCTTTCCACCTTTTCTCAAAGTAAATACGTCTAAATCATCCATGGAATAGGGACAAGCTAACTTACCTGCTGTACTCCACCCTGACAACATAGAATATGCAGGAAAATCATTGACAGTCCACAACAGTGAAGCTCGCATCTGAAAATTCTGTTTACTGTATATATCATATGTCTTTACCCCCACCTCCCACAATTCTTTCAACTCAGCAATCAAAGGTTGCAAGAACACATCCAACTTCTCTTTACGGTTTCTCGGCCCAAACACTATTACAGACAAAAATATGTATTCATCTTTCATGCACATCCATGGTGGCAAATTATATGGCGTCACTATCACTGGCCATGAAGAGTACTGTTGCCCCGTTTGTCCAAATGGTTGAAATTCATCAGTGCAAAGACCCAGTCTAACATTTCGAGTTTCAGCTGTAAAAGATGGATACATCTTATTAAAATGTTTCCAGGCTGGGGAGTCTGAGCATTGCCTTATGACACCACCCTCTTCAGTATCATGCTCGGTATGCCACCTCATGTCCTTAGCAGTGGCATTAGATGTATACAATCTCTGCAAACGAGGTGTAAGTGGAAAATAATACATTTTCTTATAAGGAACATTTATTTTCTGCTTTACTGATCCCCGTCTCTGCTTCTTATACCGAGGGTGGTTATAGAACTTGTAACTTGTTAGGTCAATATCACCACTCCAATATATCATGCAACCATTATTACAACAGTGATTTTTTTCTACTGATAGACCCAAGCCTTCAATTAACTTCCTTGTGCTATAAAAGTTATCAGTCAGTACATTATCCTCTGGAATCATTTCATGAATAAATTGATAAATATCGTCGTAACACCTTTCCGAAAAATGGTGTTCCGCCTTCAAATTTAGGAGTCTAGCCACTGCCGATAACTGCGAATGCCCGTAAGGGTTTCCATGCCAAATCTCCTGCTCTGATGCTCTAAGCATGTCATAAAGTTTTCATGTCGCGGTATTTGGAGTCTCTTTACTATCATTTTGATTGAAAGTGGGTCCTGCAACATCCAATACTATTTCTTGAATTACGCTGTTCACTTGGGTATACTCGACTTCTGGACTTTGACTAATATCATGTTACGAGATATCTCGTTGTTCAGTCTCCCCATGTTTATACCATATATAATAGTTTGGTACAAATCCATATTTTGCAAGATGGAGTCTCACAATATCATGGTCATAAAAACTTCGATTTTGACACCTACGTTGGTTACATGGACACTTAATTTTCATTCCGTCCATAAATGTAGGATGACTTTCTGCTAACTGGATAAACTCCTCAATACGCGCGATAAACTCATTCGTCAAATACCCATCTTTTAACCTAGCATTGATCAACTGCCGATTTGATCTCATCTTATCTTTCACTACGGTTGTATGTGATGCTGGCAACTGATGAAAATGTAAATGGTGACTTTATTGGTAAAAATTATGACATAGTTCATTAAACTCAACTCTTGGCATATAATAGAATAGACGTAACAGAAAGACAGGATTCACAACTAACTTGCAATTCCTTTCGAGTTCTATTCTACTGCTTATTCAACATAAATGAGAAAATATATTATTTTACTGCCTTCATCAATAACCATACAACCAATATATTGATTACAAACCTTAATTTTTTAGCTTAATTTTGGATCATATCGACTAAGTTCTACCTTGAGGTTTAAATTAATCATTGAAAATACTTATTACCTTATATGAAAATTAAATTCACTTTTCACACATCTAAGTAAATTGCCAGTCCTTACTGGACTATTATAATTAAAACAACCAAAATAGAACAAAAGAGCATAAAACAACAAATACCTGATGCTTGATGAGGTGACTAACGATAGTGGTTAAGCTAGCGAGCTGTGAGATACGACCTACGAGAAAGTGAGAGACCGAGCTACAGGCAATAAATAATTGGTGCAAGGAAGCAAATGACTCATAAGTTAATAGATAAAAATATGCACGTATTCAAGTAACCCAAATTTAAAAACCTTAATTTATTACAAACTCACAAGTTAATAGATAAAAAAATATATGGGGGTTTTATTTTTTTACACTTCACTCTAGTATCCCAAAACCCCTATGCAAATCATAATTCACCTTTACAGTATCCTCAAAAGTACTCAAAACCAAGTGTTATTTTCTGTTTGATTGAGCTGGAGTCTATTTTATTGGACCTAGTTTGACATAATGTTGTTGTATGCAGGCTAAGTACTGTGCCAACGATTAACTGTAACCGCCCTCTGTAGTTATTAATAGGGTCCCAGTAGGATCATAGGATACAGGCCAAGTAGTGTTTGCTTTGTTACTTACTGCCAATTTTCCTTTCATTTGATGAATTCACTACTCTCATGTCCTTCTTTTTCTTTCATTTTCAGTTCAGTACTCTATCTTATCTTAGTAATGAACCTTCCTCAGGGAACTGTCATAAGTTCAATGAGTGAACATGTTCATGTTTTTTTTAATTACTTAAAAGCCACAACACCCATTATTAAACAGACCCTCAAAACTCTCTTGCACTACCCTATTGAATCAAGCAGCTTCTTATTAAATAGACCTCAAAACTGATCATTCTCTCGTTTCTGTGAAGTCCAATACAAAACTTGCCACAATGATCTAAATAGACCACTAATTAAACAAAAAGCTAAGCAAATCATTTAATTCCCTTTTTCCTTTATAAATGAAAATTTTGCATACCTTGGCACTACCGGCAGTTGCAGAATCAAAGAAGACAAAGAAATGGTTGAATCAAAGTCGGCGCTACCTACGTTTAGAAAAGGGAACAACAACTGAAGAAGGGAAATAAAGAAGGTAAGAACCGAGGAATTAGAGAGTGAGAGAGGGCAAAGAAATTTCAGGAATTATGGATTTGAGTGTGACTGGCGAAGGAGAAAAGAAAATCTTGTTTATTTAAGTTCTTTAGCGATGGAAAATTATTTCGTCGTAATTATGTCTCTAACTTTAGCGACGGATTTCTTGATCCATCTCTAAACTTAGCGATGGAATTAGGATTTCGTCACTATTTAGCGACAGAATTAGGATTTCGTCGCTATTTAGCGACGAAATTAACATTCTGTCGCTATATAGCTACGAAATTAATATTCCGTCGTTATACTTAGCGACGGAATTCAATTCCGTCTCTAAATTAGAGATGAAATATTAATTCCGTCTCTAAATAGCGACAGAATCCTAATTATGTCACTAAGTTTAGAGATGGATTAAGAAATCCATTATTATTTCGTCTCTGTTGTTCCTGCTATTCCATTCCCACCACTATTAGTTATAGAACTTTCTCCCGTCATTAAATTCTGTCGCTAATATTAGAATCCATTTCAATTTCATCGCTATTCAATTTAAATTTTTGAAACAGAATTTTCCGTCGCTAAATCTGTATTTTCTTGTAGTGATAGTGCTTGACTTCTTTGAAGAACTTCTTTCGTTGCTGAGTTGTCCATTCCAACAACCATTTTCTTGACACTATATAGTTTACATAGTCAGTATACCAAGGGACATTGTGCTGTTTCATAGCAAATAACTGTTCATCTAGAAAATTTTCTTTGATTTTCAGTTCTTTGACAGCTGTTTCTCTATTCTCGAGCCTCGATAAATGATTTGCTACTTGGTTTTCTGTCCATTTCCTGTCTCTGATCTCCACATCGAATTCTTGCAGAAGAAGTATCCAACGGATCAATCTATGTTTGGAATCTTTCTTCGTGATCAGGTATTGGATTGTTGAATGAACTGTGTAGACAACCAGTTTCGGACCCAGGAAAAAAGGTCATAATTTGTCAAAAGCAAACACAACTGAAAGAAACTCTTTTTCAGTGGTTGTGTAGTTGAGTTGAGCTTCATTCAGATTTCTACTGGAGTAGTCAATGGTGTGGAAAATATTTACTTTGCGTTGGCCCAAAACTGCACCTACAGCAAAATCACTAGCATCGCACATCACCTCAAATGGAAGAGTCCAGTATGGTGCTACGATGATGGGTGCAGAGACCAGCTTCTGTTTCAAGCTCTTAAAAGCTTCATGACATTTTTTGGTGAAGTTGAAAGACACATCCTTCTTCAAAAGATTGCATAGAGTTTAGTAATCTTAGAAAAGTCTTTGATAAATCTCCTGTAAAAATCTGCGTGTCCGAGAAAACTCTGAATCCATTTGATGAATGTTGGTGGAGGTAATTTTTCAATTGTCTCAATTTTTGCTTTGTCTACCTCGATTCTCTTTTGTGAGATCTGATGTCCAATGACGATGCCTTCATGCACCATAAAGTGGTATTTCTCCCAATTGAATAACAGGTTGGTATCTTCGTACTTTTGTAACACCTGTTCCAGATTTTACAAGTAGTGGTCAAAAGAATCACCAAACACAGAGAAGTCATCCATGAAAACCTCCATACTCTGCTCCAGCATGTCTGATAAGATGGCCATCATGCAACATTGAAATGTGGCAGGTGCATTACATAATCCAAATGGCATCATGCGGAAAGTAAAAGTACCATAGGGACATGTAAAAGTGGTTTTCTCTTGATCTTCTACGTAATGGCAATCTGATTATACCCTGAATATCGATCCAGAAATTAATAGTACTCATGTCCCGCCAGTTTGTCTAGCAATTGATCAATGAATGACAATAGAAAATGGTCATTCCTCGTTGCTTTGTTCAATTTCTAGAAGTCCATGCAAACTCTTCATCCAGTCATTGTTCTTGTTGGAATCAACTCGTTCTTTCATTGGTGAAAACAGTAATTGCTCCTTTCTTTGGTACACACAGCATAGGACTCACCCATGTGCTATCTGAGATGGGGTAAATGATGCCAGCATCCAACCATTTGATGATTTCTTTCTTCACGATCTCCTTAATGATTGGATTGAGTCTCTATTGATGCTTCACTGTGGGTTTGTACTCATCATTCATCAGAATCTTGTGCATGTAAAATGATGGACTAATGCCTCGAAAGTCTGCTATTGTCCAGCCAATGGCTTTCTTGTGTTCCCGTAATACTCTCAATAACTTTTCTTCCTGCTCCAATGTTGGACAGTTATGACCCATAGCGTCACTATTTGTACAGATCATAGTGTTGTTGTACAAATTAACTATGTGACAAAGGAGATTGCTCTATTATCATTTGTGATTAGATCACCTAGATGTATAAATGATATGAGATCCTTATGATTTATTCCTGGATTGAGAATGATATGAGACAGTATCAATCCACGAAGGATAAATCATTAAATATCCCTAGTCAAAGTATTATCGAGATTGGACATCGATAAATACGTAAAAGACTAGTATTGCACTTGTGCACGTTGTGAGGGCACAACGACATCACAACGACATAGTTCTCACATATTTGGGTATTGGATACTCATGCAAGTGTAATAGGAGGTTGTGTTTCACCGATGGTACGGGGAAACAGCTTTGCTTTGGATAGACCCCTCGAAATTCCATTGGTAGTATGACTATGTGTCTATGGAAGTCCGAAATCAGGGTAGGTGTATTTGGTCTTAACCTGAGACTTGCACCGCTAATACTTGCGATAATCAATATACTTTGGTTGCGGTCGTCCAGGGCTGTAACAGGTTCTGTGTACGCCAATGCTGGGTATATTGAGAATCGTAGTGTGTTGGGTGTGATGTCAAGATGGAAGTATCACTCCAGTCATATTGGAGATGATGGTCACGTAGGATACGGGACTGGTTTTCTTAAATGTTGCAACTATCGGGATAAAATGACAAGGTCAGGTTTATCTGATTATAGAGTCTAGTCACCAGATATCCGACATGTGTTTTGTACGGGGCAGACACAATTCCAGCCCCAGACCTAGCACGTGATCATCCGATACTGGACAGAAATACGCAATACCACGTATACTACGCCTGATATAGATCTTTTATTCCTGTAAGGATATTTCCGGAGAATTGGGTAGGCATGACGCTTTGCTAGAGGCCAACCTTGTCTTGTAAATCGGTAAAATGTAGTACTTGGTACTTAAGTGTTCGGATAGTCCGACGACCGAATTTACTGCCAACATATCCGGGGATCTTATGGGCCGCTTCCCAAAGATTCACCGATGACGTATGACTCGCACTTTAAATCAATCTGGGATTAATTAGAAGAGAGAGAAAATTAATCTGGGATTAATTGCGGAGATATTTTATCTGGGATAAAATTTTAATTAAAGAGAGATAAAGATTAATTTGGAATTAATCGAAGAATTAATATATTCGATTTATTAAACGAAATTGGATTTTGACGGGGAATTAAAATTAGATTTTAATTCGGGCGAAAGAATTAATTTAGAATTAATTCGTTAGCGACGTGAATGGTAATTATGCTAGGTATGGTTATTTAATTAAATTAGATTTAATTACGTCGCAACGGAAAATTCATTTATTTGGAATTAGCGAACTCGAGCCCGAGATTATTTACGAGCGCATTCGCATTTTGAATTCGAGTGCGGCACGCAAGTCATATCAAGCGTTAAATCACTAGTCGCATCTAGCGTCACATCATTCGTCAATCAAGTGATGGATGTCTTTCACTTTGAGTGATTGACGCAAGTCACTATTCATGATTGATGAGTTGATGAGTTGATGTTGGTGGTTGGAGCCATTTATGGCTTGACTTTTTGAAAGCCAAATTCATTCCAAATGAATTTGAAATTCACATTTGGGTATTTAATACACAAATTTGGAACCAACAAATACAACACTTTTTTTCCCTCATCTCTCTCTCTCTCGCCCAAGAGGGTAAAATGGCTCACTGGTTTGGTTACTGTCGAACAGTGAAGGGAAGCCAAGAGTCGCGATTTTGTGGCAAAATCGGGAGTGCTAGCACACTACGAAGTCATACGAAGGTGATAGGGAAGTCCACCCATGAGCCGGGAATCAAATGACGAAGCTTGGAGCTTGACAAAGTTGATTGAAGCCGAAAATGGAGATGAGGAAAATGCTCTCTGCCGTGAACTGCAGAAACAGAAAATGAAATTTTTGTTGCCTCTCGCGTCGCTCAACCGCTCGATGTAAGTATTCCGCAACTTCGTCGTTGATATTCACACATGTTTTATTGCTTTTGATTCGATCCTTAGGACCGTAGAACTCCAACATCCAATGTTAGCGAAGAAGAAATAATCACAGGTAATTCAGAAGAGTTTCCAAGAAATACATACCTGAGATGACTCGGTAATATCTTCAGCTCCAGCTGTGGTGGTTCTTCAATTGAGGGCTTGATTCGATCTTTCTTCGGAAGTTCCAAACTTTCCACTGGTGGTGTCGATTTGATACGGAATGGCTTGTCAAGATAGTTGATACATTCCAGAATTTCAACATCTAGCTCGCTATCAGTCATATTGGTGATGCAAGCTTCAAATTTATCGGTGGGAATTGTATCAGTTCCTGAACGATATTATCAACAACATCAATTTTGAAACATTCTTCTTCATTTTCATCGCTCGGTAATTTCATGACTTTGAAATATTGAAAGTAACTTCTTGGTCCTAAACTTTCATGGTTAGTTCTTCTTTTTGTACATCAATCTTAGTTTGACCTGTAGCTAAGAATAGTCTCCCAAGGATGATAGGTACATCTTTGTCTTCTTCCATGTCAAGGATAATAAAATTTGCTGAGAGAATGAGTTTGTCAACTTTTACCAGCACATCTTCAACTACACCTCTCGGAAATGCGAGCTTTCGAACAACAAGTTGCAGAGAGACTGAGGTAGGCATTACTTCTCCAATTTATAGTTTCCTGTAAATAGAAAAAGGCATTAAATTAACATTTGCACCCAAATCACATAAAGCATTACTGATATAATGTTCTCCAATAGTGTATGGTACAGTAAAACTGCCAGGATCTTTCAGCTTTGGGGGAAGTTTCCTCTGAATGATGGCGCTGTATTTTTTCGTCAATGCTACAGTCTCGTAATCTTCCAATTTTATTTTCGTGAAACAATATCTTTCATGAATTTAATATAACTGGGCATTTCTTCCAAGGCTTCTGTAAATGGGATGTTGATATGCAGCTTTTTGAAAACCTCCAAGAAATGAGCAAACTGCTTGTCCAATTTGTTTTTCTGAAGACGCTACGGAAAATGTGGAGGTGGAGTGATTTGATCTTTTTCCTTTCTTCTTTTTCCTCTTTCTGTTGCTCTGCTTCTTTTGGAATTCTTCAATGGATGCTTTGATTCCAACATCTTTGTTGATTTCGGTATCGCTTTTCAAAGTAATGGCTTGAAATTATTCATTCCCTCGGTTTCTTGTATTTGGTTCTGCGTTGCTTGGAAGATTTCCTAGCGGTCTGTAACTCTGAGCATTGGCTAGTTTTCTAATTTGATTCTCTAGTGTTTTAATGGAAGTAGATTGGCTTTGATTGAATGTTGTTTGGGCTTGAAACATGGCATCGTATTTTACTTCTTGATTTTTGAACATCTATGCAAACAATTCTTTCATTTATGGTTCTTTTTCATACTCCTGGCCTTTGTTCTGCTGTTGGAATCCAGGTGGTGGATTGTTCTTTTTCCCTGAATTGCTTCTCCATGAAAAATTGGGATGATTCTTCCAGCCTGGGTTGTAGGTGTTGGAATATGAATTGTTCCCATGTCTATTGAAATTGTTGACATAGTTCACTGTCTCTTCTTGTTGAAATGGTTCTAGTGCTCCTCCATATGGTCAACTTGTGGATCTGGTGATGTTTACAACTTGCGTGCTAAGTATTTCCAGACATTTACATATCTTATCCAGCCTAGTATTCACTGCTGTGTTGGTTCCAACTTCATAAATTCCTACAATTCTTTGAATCATGCTCCTATATGTTGGCCACAACTAATTGTTGTTAGCTATTTCTTCGATTAAGTCTCATGCTTGACCTTCTCCTTTAGCTATCAAAGCTCCTCCAACAGCAACATCAATTATGGTTCTCATCAATCCAGAAAGTCCATTATAGAAGGTTTGGACTTGTAGCCATTTTTCAATCTCATGGTGAGGGTATTTTCTGAGAAAATCCTTGTACATTTCTCAAGCTTCGTAGAGAGATTCTGAGTCATGTTGCACAAAGGATGTGATGTCATTCCTCAACTTTGCTGTTCTGGCTGGTGGAAAGTATTTTACAAGGAATTTGGTGGCTAGAGTGTTCCAAGCTGTGATGGAACCTGCTGGTAGTGAATGTAGCCAAGCTTTTGCTCTGTCTTTCAAAGAATATGGGAAAACGAGCAGTCTCATTGCTTCTTCAGCTCCTCGGTTGTAATTAAAAGTACCGTAAACTTCCAGGAAGTTGCTGATGTGGGCATTAGGATCTTCAGTTGCACTTCCCCCAAACTGAACTAACTATTGAATCATCTGAATGCATGTTTTGATGTCACATGCATTTGCTGGTAAGGGAGGAAGTACAATACAAGAAATGGAGCCGTCAACCACCGGAATGGTTCTGTCTCGAATGGGAATTGGTGGTGCAACTTCTAAAGGTTCAAGTTCCATGTTGATGATTGTTTCTTGCCATTCTCGCCTTTCCCTTCTCAGGTGTCTGATGTTTCTTTCAATCTCTGGGTCAAGCGGTCGAATTTCAAAGCTTCTGGTTCGTCTCATGTAGTGTCTGATAACCTAAAACACAAGAAAATAAGAATAATAAGTAAAAAAAAAATTAGATACAAGTAAAGGTATCTAACCTCAAAACTAATCGTGAAAGATAAATAAGTCTCTGGCAACGGCGCCAAAAACTTGACCGGCGTCTTCAAACGTATATAACGTAAGCGCATGTATCGATCAAGTAGTATAAAAAGTATCGATCCCACGAGGACTTAATACCTAGATATTAATTTTATGAGGCCAAATGATTACTAATATCTAACAGATTAATTGATTGACTGGTGGTGACTTTAAACTTAAAAACAAGTAAATAAAATTACGAAAATAGGTTTAGGAAAAATTTAATTTATAAAACTATCCAGGATTGTGAATTCTTCCAATATATTTTAAAAGATGAAGTGGTTATTTTACGTTTGTGTAATATATTGGTTTATTAACCTAGAACACAAAAATATGTAAAAACCTCTTCCAATGGTCGGAAACAAATACCCAGTGTAACCCAATTGATCATATTCCTATTTCATCCAAGTTACCTGAATTCATTAAGATTAAGTTCCAATTATGGTTACCCCCGCCCGACAGGTATATTCCTATCCTGTTAGGAAATCTATTAAAGGGTTATCTATCCTCAAGGAAGATTGTGGGTTATTAAGTCTATGGTCTTAAACCTAAAATCTATTTTCCAAGTTCATTTTAAGTTTACCAGTTCAATCTTATTAATGATCAATTAATAAGAAGCATTAAGACTAAGGCTCAATATATAAACTTTTATATTACTCAAACCGTAAAACAACCCCTTTATTAACCGGTGATATTGGAATTCATCACAACCCCAGATAACATGCTTAGCTACGACACATATCTAAGGCTAATAAAAGCTTCAATAAAATAAAAGACATAAATTAAATGCTAGAAATTAAATAAAGTAAATGTTGGAAATTAAAAATGTAAAGTACAATAAAAGAAAATGCTGGGGTTAGAAGATCCACTTTTAATATTTCAAAATTAGAAATCTTCCTTATTCTCAATATTTACATATTAATTAACTAGACCATAAAGGCGGTAATTTCATTTGTCTCAATTAAATCCAACCGACCATATAGGCGGTAATAAGGTTATTACCTAAACCGACCATATAGGCGGAAACTACGTCTGAAATGAAAACCGACCATATAGGCGGTAAATAAATTTGTCACCTAAACCGTCCATATAGGCGGTAACTAATTAACCCAAATTTTAATTAAAATAAAGGGAGATTAATCTAATTCATTATATTAAAAGTATCACATTTCACCCTAACAGAATGAGATTACCTGCTCATACTGTAAAGAAAACACACAAAATTTTATTAATTAAATAAAAAGAAAATACAAGAAAACTTAAATAATATACAAGACACTTCCTTTAGGTTTCATGAAAAATTCCTCCAAAGAAAGCATGGAAAATTTACAAAGTTAAGCTTGGTATTTATAGGAAAATATAAAGGCTTCCACCAATTGCTTCACCAAACATGGCACCAAACATGACACCAAACATGCAAGCATGTTTGGTGAAATTTTGATAATTTTTATATTTATATTTATATTTATATTTTGAAAATGACTATAGTAATTACACAAAATACACTAGATTATTCATCAGTTTCGGTCATGGAAACTTCGGACTTCGAAATTATTTTGTTATCTAAAGTTGTAGACCTTTGAGTCTTCTTTAATCTGCATCTTGAATTAGCTCAATCGGATATCGGATGAAACAGTTATGTCCAAAATACCAAACTTACGCAAAATTGAAATTTAGGACTGCATTTCGTGACGCATATAGTAAATTTCCATTTTTGCCATTTTTTGCTCCGGATTTCATCATTTTATCCCCGAGTTGATTCCATTAAGTCATGATACTTAATATATCTACAAAATACATCAAAACGTTCATCAAACCCAAGAAACTAAATAAAATATTAGGTAAAAGGGCGGTAAATATTGATATATTTTTCGCTCATCAATAGGCCAGGAAATGAGAGATTCTAGAGTCTGATTTCACCCAGCTATCCCCTATGTATTTTTTATTCCAATCAATTCTTATTCAGTTTAGTAGTTTATAAGCCAAGAATCCTAAGTTATTCGAACTCTTTCTCTCGAGTGCCAAGTGAATATATTATCAATTACAAACTTCGATATCCCTATAAAAATCTAGTAATTAACAATTCATTACGCTCTATGATTCTTTGTTAATGACTTCAAAGGGATTATATATTCTCCCGAACTCTACAAATCTCCTAAGTTATATTTCTAGATCCTATTAAAAATCCCCTCTCCCGAGTGATAGATTCTTGCATCATCTCAATTTGTGGCCAACAAACAAGAAGCATTAAACGTAAGAGAATATAAATAAAATGATTCAAAACTTTATAACAATTAAATTGACAATCAACACATAGGTTCAAGCATAGGTTACATCATCCTCGAGAACAATAGAGTTAGTTCATGACTAAAGATAAAAAAACAATGAAAATAATATCAAGAACATGATGGACATCATTAGAGTTTGAAGAAAGAAACTAGAAGATTAAACCCGTATTAAATCTCTTTGTCTTCAAACGTCACCGCCTTCGTCTCCTCTTATTGCTCTTCAATCTTTCTCTTTGGATCTCTCTAAAATATGTGTTTTGAACTCTTGAGTTGTGTATTAGTCTACTCTTTAGGGTTTTTGGACGAGTTTTTATATTTATAGGGAAGTCTTGGAGTCCTTGTGCATGTAAAATATGACTTTATTATGATTCTGGGCTTTTGTCGCAGCGTCAAAATTGGCGTTGTGATGCCAAATCCTCGGAAAGAATGTATTGAGTCTATCTGGTCGTCGCGACGCCATGCCAAATATCAAGGATGTGATTTTATCCTTGATGCAATAAAAAATTTATAAAATTAAAAAAACTAATGTAAGAAACAAATAGGTCTAAGAGCGGTAGAGGATTTTGATGGATTTTAAAATAACAAAAACAATGATACATTTATTGAAAAAAAAAATAATATAAAAGGGATCAAGTTTTGATCATTTTCTTTCTTTCTTAATTCAAATACGGGTTTGAAAAATGGATTTGTTTAATAAATATGTCAATTCGATTCGATTTGTTTATTAAACGAATTGAATACGAATTTAAGCTCATTGATTCCTTTATTCATGTATGATTCATTTTATTATTTTCTTTTACTAGTTATTATTATTTTTCAATAAAGATTGGAGAAATTATGGCTAATTACCATAAAAAAATAATATTGTAGATATTTGATGAAGTGTTTTTAGTAAATATATTAATTACATATTTCATATGTATATATTTATGAAGAAATAATGTAAATAAATTATGATAAATTATATTATCGAATATATAATGACTAAAACGAATATTCGTATTCGATTCGTTTGAAAACGAATCATGATTTAGGATTCGTAATAAACGAATCGAATACGAATCCATCACATTTTGATTCAATTCGTTAATTTGTTTTGCCACTTCTAAAGATAATAAAGTAATAAGGATGGATACCTAACTACATCCACAAGATGGAGGTCCGAATCAGTTAGAGAGATGCGATTTTATAAAGCATCATCAAATAAATTCATAAAATCATCAAAATCTGCAAATAAATGAAATCTTATAATATATTCATTAAATTTTGTTGACGGCTGATTTTGGTCTCAGAGCAATATGGGAATATTACCCCAGGACAATCCTCCCTCAATAGTGAATTTGTTTGGTTTATGGGGGAACCGAAAGCAAACTTAGCAGAAAAAGCAGATAATACGTCAATCGACAAGGAGATTTAACGTGGTTCGGTGGATTTTGATCTCACCTACGTCCACGGGCACAAAAAGGATGATACTTACATTACTGAAATATGTTTCTCAGATCTGTTCTTGTGTTTACAAGTCTCTCAACAATGATCTTGATGATCCAGAGATTGATTCTGATTTTTTGATTGATACTGATTTTTTTAATGCCCCAATACGTATACTCTATCCTCCTATTTATAATAGTGTTGAAGTTAGATTCCTTCTCCTACGAGAATTTCCTAGTTTGAAATAATTTCATTTTCCCATAAGGATTCCTAGTCAAAACTACCTTCACTTCTTTTGTCCCACTAGGACTCTGGCTTACCAGCTTACCCTTCGAAAATATGATTACTTATCATCTTACCTTGTAAGGATATGATGTCTTATCTTCTGGAGCATATCTCGTCATATGCTCGGTCTTCACGAGGTCGGTCATAATGGTCCTTTGAATCGGGAATGCTGCCACCAATCTGATAATGCCCGGTCATCCGAGCTTTAAGTGGTCGGTTACCGATAAGAGTGGTCGGTCTCTTCACTTTTTGGCACCCAGTGGTCGGGTCGGCATTAATGATCTTTAAGAAGGAAATTATTTTTTTACCCATGCCGTACTGTTTAGATATTATAGTGCTTAAAAACACCATCAACAAATTTAATATAAAGTATGTTGGTGGCCAATATGATTTTTTTAGAGGATCGAAAATCAATTTTGTTAGTATATTTTATTCAAAAATGGGGACAATATTGTTTATAAAATAATGGTAATGGAACACATATAATTCAGTGGTCCATCCTAGTACTATCCAAATTATAAATGATTTATTTTTGGTTAATGTGAAATTTAATTAGTAGCTTATATACAACATTATTTGAGCTTCCTAGGCTTTTAAGGGTTTCATGAAAGTGGTCCCTAAATTACTGCCGAACAAAATTTATATTTTATCAACTATTTGTACCATCTACTTAGTGTCAAAACTAATTAAAATTCTTTGGGACCATATTACAAAATTTGGCTAAATTGTACTATATTGCTATCTTAATTATGCTCACATTGGGGACCATTTTATGAACACTTTCAGAAATATAATTTTTTTAATTTTTTTAATTTTTTTTTTCTTTAAAAAAGGTGAAGAAAAAAGAAAAATTGGGTCTAGGCTAGGGTAAGGTTGTTTAATGGGTTTTGAATTTTTTTTCTTGATCATTGTGCATATATTAGAAAGTTTTTTTATTTTATTTTATTTTATTTTTTATTCTCATAAGGGACATGCATGCTTCTCGAAAACAAGATAACGTTCAATTGATCTCTTGATCCCACCATTACTCTGTTGGTAAAAAAGGGAAATTTCTTTATTAATGTTGCTAATGGAAAGACAACTATTATCCAACAAGTCTTATTGTTTTAAACCCTAGTTAAAATTTTGAAATAATGTGTATAAAATTTTAAATAATTGAGGGTTAAAAGCTCTTAAAGCTTCTGAGGTTTGAGCCGGTAGTATATCCAAGGTGTATTTGTTTTGTTGCCTCCCATGGTAAAATGACTTAAGATTTGATTGTCAGGTCCAGAATTCGAGTTCAGGGAGTATATTTCCCTGTAAGAACCTAAGGCAATTGGGGAATTTTACTTACTCCGCTTAAACCCGAGTCGGGTGGTTTGGCGGCAAGATTTTCAACGTTTCCAAGAAAAATATTTGTTTTGTTAAAATCTACTTGTTGTTTTATATTTTTAATTGTTGCAAGCCTATTTAGTTAGAATTTTAAGTTATATATGTAAAATATTAGTTTGCCCAATAGCTATAGAAATAATGAGATGGATGTTTTGAAAGGATGTTTTTTAAAAATACAAGAACCAACTAGGTAGCTAGGTAGCCTAAATTCTAAATACTAAAGAAATAACTAAGAAAAGAAACAAAAAATGTTCCCAAGAAAAAATTTGGAGCACTTCCTTTATATAAACTTCCTCAATAAGAATTTCCTCCTCTTGCTTCCATGAACTTTTAAAGATATGTTATCATATATAATATTGCTCATGTATGGATAAAATATTTATTTTTATTATTTTTCATTAACTGCTAATCACAATCTTATAATTTGATAAGGCTAAAGATACCATGATGCATGAGAGGATCATCCTTTTTCTACGGTCTCATTATATTCTTGTCATTTATAAAAGGACCGCCTTGAGTTTTATGGGTCTTAGACGAGTTTTTAAAATATATATTGTCTGTTGATAAAAGGAGGTTTTTTGGACTTCCTTATTGAAATAGTTATTAAATTTTCTTAAATTTGAATCCTAATTAGCTTATGGTCATTTTATCCCAAAAAACTCATGTATTGATATAAAATCTTAACCCATTTATCTAAAAAAAGTTTAGTTTTTATTTTATTTACGATGCAAAGCCCCAGCCCAGCGCTTGTGTGGGTGACCATAGAACCGACCTTGGACGCATATCTCGCAATTAAATATTAAAACACTAAAAAAAACATATTTAATTAAAATTACCAGTAAGTTGATGCTCTGGCATCAAACTTTAAAATGTAATATTCCATAATCAACTTCGAGTAGAAGGATAATCTTTTTTTTTTCAATTTTTTATTTTTATCTTTTTGTTTTATTCTATATGATAATAAAATGAGAGAAGGACCTACATTTGGATTTCATTTTCATAAAAACTAATTCTGATTGTACGAGATACTATGGATCACACAAAATGATTATTCGAGGACCAAGTTGCAACCAATCAATAGAAAAAGTGATGGTGAAATTAAAAACCCTATAACCAAACAAAGAGCAAAAGAACAGATTCTTTACCTTCTTAAGTGAAATAATTGAGACTTTTATTATTATTATTATTATTATTATTATTATTATTAGCTGATTCGGGGCTATCACTAATGACTAATTATGCCAGAAATGTATCAATAATTTTAGGGCTTGCTTTTGCTTATGTAGATCTTGTATTACTTTTAAAATACAGTAGCACTTCATGTCTGTGCTCTAGAAGCCATTAAATTTAGCTGCAGCTTTTTCAATAATTGGCATCAGGTCGTTTCAACAAGAGACAAGATAGTCATAAAATGGAAACAAACAATTCTTATGTTGAGATTACTGGCTAAATAATCGAATTGAGTTGAGATCGGAATAAAAATAAGAATACGAATAATTGTTTTCTAAAGTTAAAAATCGGAATCACAATTTTAAAAAAAAATAATTAATCAATTTTTTATAATGACAATCATATTTTTACAAGGTTAATAATATTTGTGATTATTATTATAAAAAGTGATTTTCCTATAAAAAATATTATTAACCTTTATATCATAACTCGTCCTAATTTAATCCATTTGGGGGCCACCCATGTGCATAAATGTGGAAGTATTTTGGACCTTTTGAAGTTTCTAATTTGCGATGTGTTCCTCAATAAAAATTATAGGTCTAAATATTAACTGTATATAACATTTGACAAATCGTTATTTGGAGTCCGGGTGAATGAGATATAATATTTTGAAAATGACTAATCGGTAACTTATAAATATAATGGTCATTTTTGCCTATATTTTTTTATTGAAATATATCGACCATGATAGTTGTTTTAAAGCTTATATATCAATAATATGTAATTTTTTTCTTGAAATATTTTATATTTCGGGAAAAATTTAGTTTTTAAATTTAAAGTTGAAAAAGGCTAAATATTTTGCTATATAAACCTGTCAATTTATCTTCTTTTTTTTTATATATTTTTTTAGTGGCAAACTTGTTATTTAAAAGATTTTGAAATAGCCATTTTTATTTGGATTGAATTGAAAGACCCTTTATGATTTTAGACTTTATAGGAAAAAAAACCCCAATTAATAATAATAATAATAATAATAATAATAATAATATAATATTATTATTATTATTATTATTATTATTATTATTATTATTATTATTATTGTTGTTGTTGTTGTTGACGGCGGATTTTGGTCTCAGGGCAATATGGGAATATCAACCCCAGGACAATCCTCCCTCAATAGTGAATTTGTTTGGTTTATGGGGGAACCAAAAGCAAATTTAGCAAAAGAGGGATAATGCACCAATCGACATGAAGATTTAACGTGGTTCGGTGGATTTTGATCCCACTACGTCCACGGGCACAAAAAGGATGATACTTTTATTACTGAGATATGCTTCTCTGATATCTCTTGTGTTTACAACTAACCACAATGAGATTGATAATGATTCTGATGCCTTCTCTTGCTCTTGATCTTGATTCTGATGTCCATGCCTCTTATGCATACTCTACCCTCCTATTTATAATGGTGAAGAAATCAGATTCCTACTTGTACAAGAATTCCCAGTCTAAGATGATTTTCTTTTCCTACAAGGATTCCTAATCAAAACTATCTTTACTTTCTTTATCCTATTAGGATGTTGATTTTATCAATTTTACCCCCATGGAAGTAGGATAATTTAATATCTTATCCTGTAGGAATAGGATTTCTTATCTTCTGGAGCACGTCTCGCCGGGTGGTCGGTCTTCATGAGGTCGGTCATGATGGTTCTTTGGACCGGGAATGCTGCTACCAATCTGATAATGCTCGGTCATCCGAGCTTTAAGTGGTCGGCTACCGATAAAGGTGCTCGGTCTCTTACTGTTTATAATACTCATGTGATCGGATCGGCATTAATGATTTTGATCAGGAAGAAAGTTACCATTTTGTCTCTGCCGTGCTGTTTTAAATACTATAGTGCCTAAAAAACACCATCAACAATTATTATTATTATTAAATTATTATTATTATTATTATTATTTAAATAAAATGGGCTATTTCAAAATTTATTAAATATATGAGGTGTATAAATGTGATTTTTAAGAATGAGAGACTCATTCTTAAATCTAAACACCTATATGAGAAAGCAATTTCCATTCATCATTTCCGATTTTAATGGGTTCCATCAATTTAATTATAATTCCCTTCACTATTTAAGTAAAAAAATACGATGGTATTTAGCACTTATAGACTATTGTGTAGTATCATTATTCTCCCCAAATGAGGTGACTTGTAGTATAGAGTTCAGGATCTTACCATAAGGTCCTGAGTTCGAATCCAATGAGTGCGTTTCTTGTAAGAGCCTGGGATAGCCGGGGATTTTACATGCTCCGCTTAAATCCGGAAAAAATAATTAAACGACGGGATTTCCAACAATTTCAAAAAAAAAAAAAAAGTCTAGTACCATTATTTGATTCTGGAAAATGACTCCAACGTTATAGTTTATGATCTAATGACTTTCACATGCACAACAGATGAAAAGTTCGAAAAATGTTTTTCCTACCATTGATTTAATTGCACTAATAAACATCGCACATTTATGCACATGGGTGGCCCTCAAATGGATTAAATTAGGACGAGTTATGGTTTAAACTTTTTTTTTTTTTTTAATAATTCCCTAGATAAAGAATAGGAATCAGAATAAGTTATTTACTTGAGTTGTAATAATCGAAATCAGAATCAATAAAAGATATTAAGAATTATTAAAATAATTCTCTATGTAAAGAATAGGGAATTGGAACAAGTTATTTACTTGAGTTGGAATAATCGAAATCAGAATCAATTAAAGACATTAGGAATTCGTCTTTTTTTAGAAATTAGTTATGATATATATATTTTTTAATAATTTTCTAAATAAAGAATATGGAATCATAACAAGTTATTTACTTGAATTACAATAATCTAAATCAGAATCAGTATTCTATACTATAACCCTTATTATCATATTAGTATTATTAAATTACTACTACTACTATTATTAATATTATTGTTGTTGTTTTCAGAATTCCTCCCATAGGAATGAAATTCCTAATTCTTCATTTCCAAATTTAGTGAGTCCCACCAATTTAATTACTATTTCTCATAACTATTTAAACAAGTAAACACCAACAATCATTCACATTCCTCAATCCCATGATTAGATCACAAGATGACGATCCGTGTGATGTTCGGTGATCGTATCATAAGCAATTAATGTAATAGATTATTCTTGTTATTTATGAATAGATTATAATTCATATTACTATTTTTTGTGTAATCTTCTTTAAATAATACATGGAGTTGTGCTTTCACATTATTTGTAAGTGTAATTTAATTTGAATTTAAAATAATGATGTAACATTTTGATAACATATTTAAAAATATGATTCGAGCATATTTTTTAGTAAGAAATTTATGGAGGCATGAAACAAATATCTGAATAAAAATCAAAATCAGATTTATCTTTATGGGTGTTAAAATTGAAATAAAAGTGTAAATAGGTTAGCTTAATCCAATATTGAAAAAACTCTTCACTTATTAAATAAATTTATTTGTAAGATAAAAATTTAATAATAAAAAAATTAATGACTCATATTGAATGTGAAAGAACCCACTTAAATAGGTGGACATTCTAAAGACTAAGAGAGCTGACGTGCATTAACTTTTATTTATTAATATAAATTATGATTTTATTCTCAAACTTCCTATCATTTTCCAAAAAGATGCAATTTATTAAGAATTTTCAAATGTGGGTGTCTATATGTTATAAATTTTGAATTTGATTTTATACAATAAGTTGTTATTTAGGCTATATTTGAATTGATGGAAATTGATGATTTATAATGGAATAGAATAGAACGGAACGCAATGAAGAGTAACATATCATAATCTTATTTGGGAAAAAAGAAAAGGTGTATAATATAATGAAATATTATTTAGTAAATAAATAGTAATGAAATAAAAGGTAATTATATAGGTTTTAAAGATAATGGTGCGCTTTTAGATTTTAAAAATAAAAAATTAAAAAATAATAAATATTTTAATATTATTTTTTCAATGAGTAAATTTATCTTTACAAGTAATGTTATTTTTTAAAAAATTATATTTCATCTCCAACCTCCCGATTTGAACGACTCATTTTTAATGACTCGATATCTTTTTTGTTACAATCTCTTTCATTATTTCACTTCATTCCATTATTTTTCATCAATCAAAACATATCGTTAGTACTACTTATAGACTAGTGTATAGTACCATTATTAGAATCTGGAAAACGACTCCAACGTTTATAGTTTATCTATTTTTTTATTTTAATCGAAAGTTGAATGCATTAAAAGTTTGAAAGGAAATTCATCTAATGCCTTTCACATGCAAAACAAATGAAAAATTTGAAAATTGTTTTTTGTACCATTGATTTGATGCACTAATAAACATCGTACAATTGTTTTTATCAAAAAAATAACATCGTACATTTATGAACTGTCTTCTCAATTCAATATCATTGGCCTAATGAGGCATGAAAATGAACCTTCAAAGCTCTTTTTTTTTTTAATCATAGGATTCTTTTTATTTACTCACTTTCTGAACATTATTATTGTTGCAAGTTAATGTTCATCCGAATTCTTTTTCCAAATTACTTCATGTAACGACCCCCCCTTATAGCGGACTCAATCTTAGAAATGGGTCCATAAATTTCTCCAGTTCGAATATTTTATATGTCATGTAATTTAAATAAATTTACAAAGAAATAATATTCCTCAAAATATAATTCAATAAATCTTCGAAAAGTCTCAATAGTTAAAGTTTACAACAAAAGTCTGCGAAAAATATGAAAATGATGTCCTAAATCTCCTATTTAAAAATAAATGTTAGGACTAACCCGAATAACGGTTGTGGTAAGTGAATCAGATCATAATCTACTACTATTGAGCTGGCAAGCTACCTGGTATGTTTGGGAAAAAATGCGGTGAGCTTAAAGAGCCCAATAGATAAAACACTAAAACTCTTAACATGACCTTACTCAAAAATAAATATGTGCGCGCGTGTGTATGTGTATATATATTTGGGAACAACATTTACTATAAAAGAACTATCACAGTCAAACCACACTCATAACAAAACAATATCAATCAAACAAGGTTTGCCAACCGGATTAAGTATAATAATAGATTGAAATCATTAGGAGATAACAACATACATTTCAAGGTTTCCCACCATACAACCTCACATAAATATGCAATAGGGAGATTAAATAATACACCTCTACTAACCTCGCATCTCTGACCACAATTATATAAAATGTGGCAGTATAACAGTAGCAACTCACATCATCACATACAATCAAGTTTCGCATTCAATACCTCAATCTCATCTCAATAGTCACGCAATAAACTGGGTTTCAACTCATAACACTGTCATGCATTTATGCCGAAATCATATTCACAAATTTATAACTTCATGTTATCAATAACTCATTAAGAATTTCAAGCATATGTGTGTGTGTATTATTGCAATAATATGTAAACTTTCACATCAAGAATCAATCATCAAATAATTATGTTAAGATAATTATCGTGTATGGTAGTTACCTCAATCCACGCAAAACCCTTTATGTATCTATATCCTCAACAAAACCTGCAAATATATAAAATTACGATCATGACATCTATTTTGTTAAAACTATGATTTTACCCTAAACTTTTTTAAATTTCTAATTTAATCCCAAAACTTCTAATTCCTCAATTTAGTCATACTACACAAAAATATCATTAATGAACCCTTAAAAACTAGAAATTTATAGATTTGACCCCAATTATGCCAAATTTATAATTTAGTCTGAAATTTTCAAACTTACATTTACACTTCCAAAACTATAATAATAATATATCGAGCTCCAACGACTTCAAAAGTATATAACAAGGTGATCAATAGATAATACATGTCACAAGGATCACAACGGTAGTGGTGGTGACGACGGATGCACGGTGGTTATCGACGAACGATCTCCCATTTTGTCTCGTTTCATGAAAACCGATGGTCCAATTTGGGCAACCGAAGTATACCTCATATATATCTTGACGATGGGAAGATTTTGGTATGAGATGTGAGATTCAGGCATGGCGGCGCGTGGCGGCGATATGGAGGTGCGTGCGGAGGAGTTACGGTGACAGACCGACATTGGCTTCATCTCGTCGATGGGTTTCTCTTGGAGTGGTAACTTTCTAGAAACAGTGGTGATTACGCTCAAATATGACTCGCGGTTATCGCAGTACAGTTGGGGTGTCGATTCCACAGAGAGAAGGTTACATGAACTGATTTACTTAAACAAAAACGTTAGCAATAACTATTTAAAGGAAAGATTAAATACGATGTAAATTAACAATTACGAAAGCTTTAAAGATTTTATCAATGGAGAGAAATAGCAAAGCATCAGGGTTCCCTCTTGTACCTATTACCTATATTCCGTTATCGATTCATGTTATTACACAATTGAGGATTTCACGTCCCAAATCAACAATTGGAAGATATTCAATTCTACACCAGTTTAAGTTCTAAGGTAATTGTTATTCAATCTTCTCTACGTTTACAACTCACAAGGTTATCGTTACAACCTATCCAACGACGACAATATACCATCGGGCAATACTGCAGCAGAGGATCAACTCGCAAAACAACCTTAATCTATCAAACTAATTTTACCAACAACACATAGAAAAAGCGTGACTGAATCTATATGTAAACTAATAAAATATAGTTCTCAAATAATCAATAGAATAAAGAGATGAAGAGAATAACAATTATATTAATCAATTAAATCCATTCATGAATCAAATAATAAGAATACAAGAGTTTGGGTTCAAGAGTTCACCCTTAGCTTTGCTTGGGAGATTAGTTCCGCATGCTAGATGAAGAAACAGCAGAGATAGGATGGGGAATCATCGGATAAATCATTGTTTCTGATCCCGGGAATTTGCACAGCTCTGATTTCTTGTTTGTATTGTGTAACTAGCCTCCTCCTTTGAGTTTGGAAGAACAGTTGTATTTATAGTAGTGTCAGGGTATCATTAGGATTTTAGAAAACCCTAAAAATCGAGACCTGCAACGCGTAGGAAACTGTCCCGCAGCGCCGCGGCTCCTTAAGTGGGCGCCGCGGCTCTGAACTCTCTGGAGTTTAGTACTGGATGCTGGTGGGCGCCGCGACTCTGTCTTCAAAGAGCAAAATGGGTGCCGCGACGCCTTGGTGCATTGGTGGCGCCATGGCGCCACTCTTGATGAGACTTGGTGGCGCCATGGCGCCACCTTATCTCTTTAATTACTTGGCGCCATGGCGCCAAGTACCTTCTTGCTTCATGGCGCCATGGCGCCATGAATGGTTGATGAATGGCGCCATGGCGCCATTCTCCCTGGAAAGTGTATGTAACTTTGGCGCCATGGCGCCAATGATCCTGGTCGTCCTGTGTCTTCGCAGAGGTTCCAAAATACTTGTAAAATTCTCGGATCCATGTATTAATATTCCTACAAATAAAAATCACTAAATTAGTGTAAATTATAAACATTTTTAAATTAATATAAAAATAGAAATTATGTAATAAAATATGAATTATATAACTAAATACTTAACAATAAACCTAGATAAGTGATGTTCTAATGTACATTTTCATGCACTTATCAAGTGGCTAGACATTGTCGAAAATCCACTTTCTCTCTATGCATACCGACTTTCTCTTTCTACTGGTTCATTTCTCTCTCTAACTGCTTATCGAAATTTACATTCAATATAACCTCATATAAATATGCAAGATGGGGATTAAACCACACACTTGTGCTAACCTGGTATAACCTCGTATCTTCGATCACTATTATACAAAATCTGATAGCATAACAATAACAACTCACATCATCCCATACAACAAAGGTTCACATTCAATACATCAATCTCATTTCAAAAATCACGCAATAAACAAGCCTCAACTCATAAAGCAGTCATACATTTATGCTGAAATCATATTCACAAATTTATAACTTCATGCTATCAATAACTCATTAAGAATTTCAATCATGTGTGTGTCTGTGTGTGCGCGTGGTGTCTATATATACATATATATATATATATATATATATATATATATATTATATATATATATATATAATATATATATATATATATATATAAAAACTTTCACGTTAAGTATCAATCATCAAACAATTATGTTAAGGTAATCATTGTGCATGGTAATTACCTCAATCTACGTAATAATCCTCTATGTATCTATATCCTCACCAAAATATGAAAATATGTAAAATTACAATCATATGCCTCTATTTTGCTAAAATTATAATTTTACTTTTCTAAATTTTTAATTTTACCCCAAAACTTTTCTAATTCCTCAATTTAGTCCTATTACTCATAAATTTCATTAATTAATCCTTAAAAATTAGAAATTTATAGATTTGTCCCTATTTATGTCAAAATTATAATTTAGTTTGAAATTTTCAAAGCTTTGTATTTACACCCCCAAAATTGTAACAATAACGTACCGAGCTCCAACGACTTCAAAATTGCACAACAAGGTGATTAATGGACAATACACGTCACGAGGATCACAATGGTGGTGGTGATGACGGATGCACTGTGATTACTGACAAACAGTCAAACGATGATAACCCCCATTTTGGCTCATTTCACGACAATAAAGGATCCCAAAACTTTTCTAATTCCTCAATTTAGTCCTATTACTCATAAATTTCATTAATTAATCCTTAAAAATATATTTGAATTGCAATAATCGAAATCAGAATCAATATTCCAATTATTATGTTTACATTGTCCTATAACCTTATTATCATAGTAGCATCATTAAATTACTACTACGATTATTAATAATATTATTGTTGTTATTATTATTTTATTTAAATAAAAGGAGCAATTTCGAAATTTATTAAATATATGAAGGGTATGAATGTGGCTTCAATGAATCAGAGTTTCATTCTCAAATCCTATTCTTCATTTTCCAATTTTAGTGAGTCCCATCAATTTAATTACTATTTCTCATAACTATTTAAACAAGTAAACACCAACAATCATTCACATTCCTCAATCCCATGATTAGATCACAAGATGACGATCCGTGTGATGTTCGGTGATCGTATCATAAGCAATTAATGTAATATATTATTCATGTTATTTATGAATAGATTATAATTCTTAATACTATTTTTTGTGTAATCTTCTTTAAATAATACATGGAGTTGCGCTTTCACATTATTTGTAAGTGTAACTTAATTTGAATTTAAAATAATGTTGTAATATTTTGATAACATATTAAAAAATATGATTTCAGCATATTTTTTAGTAAAAAAAATTATGGAGGCATGAAATAAATATCTGAATAAAAAATCAAAATCAGATTTATCTTTATGGGTGTTAAAATTGAAACAAAAGTGTAAATGGGTTGGCTTAATCCAATATTGAAAAAACTCTTCACTTATTAAATAAATTTATTTGTAAGATAAAAATTTAATAATAAAAAATTAATGACTCAGATTGAAAGTAAAAGAACCCACTTAAATAGGTGGACATTCTAAAGACTAAGAGAGCTGATGTGCATTAACTTTTATTTATTAATATAAATTATGATTTTATTCTCAAACTTCCTATCATTTTCCAAAAAGATGCAATTTATTAAGAATTTTCAAATGTGGGTGTCTATATGTTATAAAATTTGAATTTGATTTTATACAATTTAATTTAGGCTATATTTGAACCGATGGAAATTGATGATTTATAATGGAATGAAATAGAACAGAACAAAATGGAGAATAACATATCATAATTTTATTTGGAAAAAAAATGTATAATATAATGAAACGTTGTTTAGTAAATAAATAGTAATGAAATAGAATGTAACTATATAGGTTTTAAAAATAATTGTGCGCTTTTAGATTTAAAAAATAAATAAATAAATATTTTAATATTATTTTTTCAATGGGTAAATTTATCTTTACAAGTAATGTTATTTTTTAAAAATTATATTTTATCTCCAACCTTCCGATTTAGACGACTCATTTTTAATGTCTCGATATCTTTTTGAACAATCTCTTTCATTATTTCACTTCATTTCATTATCTTTCATCGATCAAAACATATCGTTAGTACTACTTATAGACTAGTGTATAGTACCATTATTAGAATCTGGAAAACGACTCCAACGTTTATAATTAATCTATACATATATTTTTTTAATCGAAAGTTGAATGCATTAAAATTTTGAAAGGAAATTCATCTAATGACTTTCACATGCAAAACAAATGAAAAATTTGAAAATTGTTTTTTGTACCATTGATTTGATGCACTAATAAACATCGTACGATTATTTTTATCAGAAAAAATAACATCGTACATCTATGAACTGTCTTCTCAATTCAATGTCATTAGCCTAATGAGGCATGAAAGTGAAACTTCAAGAATAAAGGCTGCTATTTTTTTTTTTTAATCATAGGATTCTTTTTATCTACTCACTTTCTGAAAATTATTATTGTTGCAAGTTAATGTTCATCCGAATTCTTTTCCCAAATATTTCATGTCACGACCCATTTTTAGAGCGGACCCAAATCTTAGAAATGGGTCCGTGAACTTCTTCAGTTCGAGTATTTTACATGTCATGTAATTTAAATAGAATTGCAAAGAAATAATATTCCCCAAAATATAATTCAATAAATCTTCGAAAAGTCTCAATATATAGTTAAAGTTTACAACAAAAGTCTGCGAAAAACGTGAAAATGATGTCCTAAATCTCCTATTTAAAAATAAATGTTAGGACCAACCCGACTAACGATTGTGGTAAGTGAATCAGATCCTAATCTAATGCTACTTGGGAAAAAGTGTGGTGAGCTTAAGGAGCCCAATAGATAAAACACTCAAACTCTTATTCTTAACATGACCTTACTCAAAAATAAATATGTGTGCGCGCTTGTGTATGTGTGTATATATTTGGGAACAACATTTGATATAAAAGAACTATCACAGTCAAACCACACTCATAACAAAACAATATCAATCAAACAAGGTTTGCCAACCGGATTAAGTATAATAATAGATTAAAATCATTAGGAAATAACAACATCCATTTCAAGGTTTCCCACTATACAACCTCACATAAATATGCAAGAGGGAGATTAAATCATACACCTCTACTAACCTCACATCTCTGACCACAATTATATAAAATGTGGCAGTATAACAGTATCAACTCACATCATCACATAAAATCAAGTTTCGCATTCAATACCTCAATCTCATCTCAACAATCAAGCAATAAACCGGGCTTCAACTCATAACGCTGTCATGCAATTATGCCGAAATCATATTCACAAATTTATAATTCATGTTATTAATAACTCATTAAGAATTTCAAGCATATGTGTTGATAAGTGTGGTTTATACTAACTTATTACAGCATTTTTAGCTTACTGTTTTGTTATATTTCGAGATATTTAAATGTCATTTATAGTTTATTTTACATTTTATTTGTAGGAGCATTATTACATGGATCTGGGAACAATTGCACGTGTTTTGGGACCATACGGGAGCATATGACATAAGACAGGAGCAACAGAGAAGAAATTCATCACACCCAGCCAAGATCCCGAGAGAAGGGCGCCAAGGCGCCACAAATTCCATGCATTGGCGCCTTGGCGCCACTATGTTGGAAGCAACAAGCGTCAAGGCGCCTGTTGCATGCAAATGGCGCCATGGCGCCATTTTGCTAAACAATGCAAGGGCGCCATGGCGCCTCCCCAAAGTGCATGCACCCATACTAAATTGCCGAGACTTTGGCGCCATGGCGCCAAATTAATAGAGCCATGACGCTGCGTAAGAAGACCTGACACGTTCCGGGAAAAGAATTTTAGGATTTTTAATAATCCTAATGCTACCTAAAGATTCCCAGCCCCCAGTATAAATATAACATTACATCCAACACTCAAGGGGAGGCTAATACAAAGCGCAAAACACGAAATACATATTTTTAGAGATCCAAGGAGAGCATTGAAGAGCGACAAGAGGAGACAAAGGCTTGTAATATCCGAAGAGAAAGAGATTCAATTCGGGTTTTATCTTCTTATTTCTTTCTTAAAACTCTAATGATTTCCATTAAATTCGTGGCTTGATTATTTATTGTTTTATCTTTTGTCATGAATTTACTCCTTAATTTTGGAGAATGGTGTTGTAATTGATGCTGAACCTTGTATTTTGTTTATCAATTTTGTTATGAAGTTTTATTGATTTGTTTATATTCTTTTGAGTTTAATGCTTCTTGATTGTTGGCCACAATTGAAGATGATGAATGTTTATAATCTATCACTCGAGAGAGTGGATTTTGAATAGATATAGAGAATATAGCCTAGGATTTTATAGAATTCGAGAGAATCTGTAATCCTTTGAAGTCGTTAAAAGAGAATCACAAATCGTAATGAGTTGTTAACTATTGGATTTTTATAGAGATATCGAAGTCTGTAGTTAATGATATTTTCACTCGGCACTCGAGAGAGGGAGTGGATAATTTCGGAGTCTTGACTTATAAACAATATAACCGAACAATGGTAATTGGTATAACAAATACATAGGTGACAGCTAGGTGAAATCAGGATCCAGAGTCTCTATCGTATTAGTTCCTCCTATTTTATTATTTTTATAATTATTTATTTAATTAAATCTTTATTAATTATCGTCTAAATAAAGTTAGGATTATCAATTGTAGTACTTAGTGCGAGTTAACGCAATCCATGTGGGTTCGACACTCTTTCACTGATTTATACTAAAACTTGACATCGTACACTTGCGGTACGATATATAAATATCACAATAAGTTTTTGGCGCCGTTGCCGGAGATTGTTTGTTTAATTCACATTAATACTACTACCAAGTAATCTTAGCTTTAATTTAGATTTTTATTTTTATTTTTTTGTTTTACTTTATTTTCTTTATTTTTGTCTTCAAATTTTATGTTATTTTTGTTTTGTATTTATTTTTTTAGTTGTTTTGTTTTGTTTATTGAATTTTTTTTCCTTTTGGTGCTTCAGTGAATGCGAAAAGCTACAAGTCTCGACTCGCTCCTGTTTGATCCTGAAATAGAAAGAACTGCGAGGAGACTGAGAAAAGAAAGAAGAATTGAAAAAGAAGCAATGGCAGCTGAAAACATAGAGAACAACCCACGCCAGGTGGCAATCAAGGATCACTTCAAACCGGTCATTAATGATATCTATTCTGGGATTGCCCATCAGCCAATCAACGCCAACAATTTTGAGTTAAAACCTGCATTGATCAGCATGGTACAAAAGAATCAGTTTGGGGGTTCAGCTGTAGAAGATCCCAACTTGCACTTAAGGATGTTCCTGGAGATCGCAGATACTATAAAGATAAATGGCGTGAATAAAGAGGCCATCCGGCTACGCTTATTCTCATTCTCTTTAAGGGATAAAGCGTGGGATTGGCTGCAATCAATACAGACGGGCGGTTTCATGACATGGCAGGATATGGCCATAAAATTTCTTGAGAGGTTCTTTCCACCAGCTAAATCAGCTCAACTGAGGGCAGAAATCAGCATATTTAAGCAGCTGGAAACTGAAACTTTGTATGAAGCATGTGAGCGTTTTAAGGATCTACTAAGAAGATGCCCACAACATGACTATGCAGATTGGGTCCAGATTCAGTTATTCTATAATGGGCTGAATTGTTCGAATAGAATTGTAGTTGATGCAGCAGCTGGGGGAGCTCTATTTAATAAATCAGCTGAGGAAGCGCACAATTTATTAGAAGAAATGGCCATTAACCATTATCAATGGCCAAGTGAACGCGCTACGGTGACCAAAGTGGCTGGAATTTATGAAGTTGACCCCCTTGTAGCACTTACAGCTCAGATTTCCACCTTGGCCACTCAAGTAGCAGCCTTGACAAAATCACAAGTAGCATCTATTGAATCAGCTGCAGCTACAAACATACAGTTATCAGAAGGAAACTCGAACTTTGAGCAAGTCCAATATGTGAACAATCGGAACTTTAACAGCTATAGAGGAAATCTTGTGCCTAACCGTTATCATCCAAACCTGTCATATGATAACACAGAGAATACCTTGCAACCTTCTTCTGGTTTTGACTATCAAAGAGCTTAGCATAAATCTTCCTTAGAAGACTTCATGAGCACGTTCGTTACTAGTACTTCAGCGAGATTCGAGAAGACTGAGTCAAGGCTAAATAATATTGAGATACACATGGAAAATATGGAGGCCACAATGAAGTCCTTAGAAACACAGGTTGGGCAAATTGCATCCTCCATAACTAAACAGCAGTAGGGGTATTTGGACAAAACTGCCACAGCTGCCAAGCTATCTTGTTCATGTCAAAGCAGCCAGTGGATACAAAAGAAGAAGCTACCATGACCACTATTTGGGTGGTTGCGTCTGGCTGAAGACGTTAAACTTAGCGCTAGCGGGGAGGCAACCCTTGTATTTATTTTATTATTATTTTCTTTATTTTCAATTTTATTTTATTGTGTGCTATTTATTAATTTGCATGTTATTTATGCAGGTAGCACGAGACACACAACTCCCGTGCAACCAACTCTAACCAGCAAGAGCCTTATCGACTCCATGCACGGCAGTATTGTTCCTCACTCTTGTTCTTTAAATTTTATTTACATTGAGGACAATGCAAACTTTAAGTTTGGGGGTGTGTGTATGTTGTTTACTTGCTATTTAGTTGTTTAAATTTAAAAAAAAATAAAAATTTTGTTTTAGTCTTTGATAGTAAAGCATAAATCATGTGATAATATTGTTTGTTTATGGGTGAAATTTTAGAAACGATAAGTACCCGATTTACTTTTATCTGGTGCCTTGAATAACTGATCTATGTTAGACTCGTAAGCACTTAAAAACAGGTTTTTAGCAGTAAAAACTTAAGTGATTGACAATGTGACTAGTTAAAAAAATTACATGTCGATGAATGACCGTTTGCTTAGATATTTATCTTGATTTATTAGTGTTATGAAGTACGGTATAGCTAAAAAGAAAAATGTCTCTAAAGAAAGAAAATAAACCACCTATAACCGATAAGCGTGAAGCTACCCATGGGCGAGTATTAGGACCACCATGAGGAGAAATGCTACCTTAAAAGGTAGGTGAGTTGAAAAAATGTGCAAAAGGAGAAGAAGAAAGAGACAAGAAAAGAAAAGAAAAATCATACCATACTGAGCACAAAATAAAGCAATTACAGAGCTTAATTGAGATATCTAGGTTGATTTGACCCATCGATTCTAATTTCTAAACGAAATCATTGAGTTGGCCTACTTAGGAGTCGAGCTGTGAATTAACCTTTACACACACACACTGTGAGTCTGGCTTAGATAATTTATTCAAGAATTTGGATTCGAGTTGCAATTGCGTACTTTGAAGGTTCTCTAGTTTCATTTATAAGCTTTCTTTGAGGATAAATTATATGCGTAACTATCAAGACTATCTTTTGTTATTTGTTTATATTTTTGCATGATTGTGTGTAAATGACGTTTGTGGGTGTCGTCGCTGTAAGCCCTCACGAGACTATAACTCGTCCACTAGGGCCGCCTAGGGGTTTAAAGGCTTGTTGCATATGCTAAATACAATCGTGATCCCTACGAAAGTGGCTTAGTTAATTTAGTTATTTTTAATTGTTTATTAGAATTTAGTTTTTATTTTATCTTTTGCTCGGGACTAGCAAAACCTTAAGTTTGGGGGTGTTTGATGAGTGTGGTTTATACTCACTTATTACAGCATTTTTAGCTTACTGTTTTGTTATATTTCGAGATATTTAAATGTCATTTATAGTTTATTTTGCATTTTATTTGTAGGAGCATTATTACATGGATCTGGGAACAATTGCACGTGTTTTGGGACCATACGGGAGCATAGGACATAAGACAGGAGCAACATGGAAGAAATTCATCACACCCAGCCAAGATCCCGAGAGAAGGGCGCCAAGGCGCCATAAATTCCATGCATTGGCGCCTTGGCGCCACTATGTTGGAAGCAACAAGCGCCAAGGAGCCTGTTGCATGCAAATGGCGCCATGGCGCCATTTGCTAAACAATGTAAGGGCGCCATGGCACCTCCCCAAAGTGCATGCACCCATATTAAATTGTCGAGACTTTGGCGCCATGGCGCCAATTAATAGAGCCATGGCGCTGCGTAAGAAGACCTGACACGTTCCGGGAAAAGAATTTTAGGGTTTTTAATAATCCTAATGCTACCTAAAGATTCCCAGCCCCCAGTATAAATATAACATTACATCCAACACTCAAGGGGAGGCTAATACAAAGCGCAAAACACGAAATACATATTTTTAGAGATCCAATGAGAAGATTGAAGAGCGACAAGAGGAGACAAAGGCTGTAATATCCGGAGAGGAAGAGATTCAATTCGGGTTTTATCTTCTTATTTCTTTCTTAAAACTCTAATGATTTCCATTAAATTCGTGGCTTGATTATTTATTGTTTATCTTTTGTCATTTATTTACTCCTTAATTTTGGAGAATGGTGTAATTGATGCTTGAACCTTGTATTTTGTTTATCAATTTTGTTATGAAGTTTTATTGATTTGTTTATATTCTTTTGAGTTTAATGCTTCTTGATTGTTGGCCACAATTGAAGATGATGAATGTTTATAATCTATCACTCGAGAGAGGGGATTTTGAATAGATCTAGAGAATATAGCCTAGGATTTTATAGAATTCGAGAGAATCTGTAATCATTTGAAGTCGTTAAAAGAGAATCACAAATCGTAATGAGTTGTTAACTATTGGATTTTTATAGAGATATCGAAGTCTGTAGTTAATGATATTTTCACTCGGCACTCGAGAGAGGGAGTGGATAATTTCGGAGTCTTGACTTATAAACAATATAACCGAACAATGGTAATTGGTATAACAAATACATAGGTGACAGCTAGGTGAAATCAGGATCCAGAGTCTCTATCGTATTAGTTCCTCCTATTTTATTATTTTTATAATTATTTATTTAATTAAATCTTTATTAATTATCGTCTAAATAAAGTTAGGATTATCAGTTGTAGTACTTAGTGCGAGTTAACGTAATCCCTGTGGGTTCGACACTCTTTCACTGATTTATACTAAAACTTGACACCGTACACTTGCGGTACGATATATAAATATCACAACATGTGTCTGTGTGTATTATTGCAATAATATGTAAATTTTCACATTATGAATTAATCATTAAATAATTATGTTAAGATAATTATCTTGTATGGTAGTTATCTCAATCCACTCAAAACCCTCTATGTATCTATATCCTCACCAAAACCTGAAAATATATAAAATTACGATCATGACCTCTATTTTGTTAAAACTATGATTTTACCTTAAACCTTTTTTAAATTTCTAATTTAATCCCAAAACTTCTAATTCCTCAATTTAGTCATACTACACAAAAATATCATTAATTAACCTTAAAAACTAGAAATTTATAGATTTGACCCTAATTCTGCCAAATTTATAATTTAGTCTGAAATTTTCAAACTTACATTTACACTTCCAAAACTATAATAATAATGTATTGAGCTCCAAAGACTTCAAAAGTATATAACTAGGTGATCAATGGATAATACATGTCACAAAGATCACAACGGTAGTGGTGGTGACGACGGATGCACTGTGGTTACCGACGAACTATCAAATAATGATAACTCTCATTTTATCTCATTTCATGACAACCGAGGGTCCAATTTGGGCAACCGAAGTATACCCCATGTATATCTTGACAATGGGAAGATTCTGGTCTGAGATGTGAGATTCACGCATGGCGGTGCGTGGTGGTGATATGGAGGTGCGTGTGGATGAGTTACTGTGACAGATCGGCATTGGTTTCGTCTCGCCGATGGGTTTCTCTTGGAGTGGTCACTTTATAGAAATAGTGGCTAGACATTGTCGGAAATCCACTTGCTCTCTATGCATACCAACTTTCTATTTCTACTGGTTCATTTCTCTTTCTAACTGCTCATCGAAATTTACATTCAAGCACTCTATTTACTCATCAAAACACACTGCACACACTCTCTCATTTGTTTCACATTAAAACCACACAAAGATTTATGGTTTATTTGTTTAATGGAAGGAGTTGGGTGGTATTAAAAGTAGTGGTTAGTGGTTGCTGAGTTTGGGGGGAAAGAGAGAACGTGGGGTTGGGGGAGTGTAAGAGATAAGGATAATTCAAACGATTTAATCAAAATAAAAATACATAAAATAGACGTGGTCTCACAATATACACACCTTATAAAAAATTTGGAAATTTCTCCTTCATGTCATATTCCAATTCCCAAGCCACCTTCTGCATGTGATGATTAATCCATATGATCTTCACAAGAGGGATACGTCTGGATCTCAACTTTTGAACCTTACGTTCTATAATTTTCACGGGCTTTTCTTCATATGTCAGATTCTCACTCAACTCTACCGATTGGTTCTCCAAGATTTGAGTAGGATTTGATATATATTTCTTCAGCTCTGATATATGAAATACCTTACGAATCCTTTCTAACTTCGAGGGTAATGCCAAACGATATGCCATATTTCCCACTCTCTCCAAAATCTCATAGGGATCAATATAGTGCGGTGTCAACTTTCATTTCCAGCTAAATCTCAGTATTCCCTTCCAATGAGAGACTTTCATGAAAACTTTATTCCCCACTTAGAATTTTAGATCCTTCATTTTTTTTATCGGCATGACTCTTTTGTCGACTCTGCACCTCTAACAGTCTAGCTCGATTCAGTCTGAGCCTCTCAACTGTCATATCTACTAATTCTGAATCATGAATCTGTCTATCTCCCACCTCACCTCAATAAATAGAAATCCTACACCTTCTCTCATACAAAGCCTCAAATGAAGCCATATTGATACTATCATGAAATCTGTTGTTGTTGGCAAACTCTATTAGCTGTAAATGTTCATCTCATCCTCCAGTAAAATTCAAAACACACGACATCAGCAAATCTTCTAAGGTCTGTGTAGTCTGCTCTGACTGCCCGTCAGTCTAAGGGCGGAATGTAGTGCTCATAGTAACCTTCGACCCCACAGATTTTTGGAAACCCTACCAAAAAATGAGAAGTAAATTTGGCATCTCTATCTGAAACAATCAACACTGCTACTCCACGTAACTGCACAATCTACTTAACATATAATTTTTCTAGCCTCTCTGGTCCTCATGTAACTCGAATTGGCAGGAAATGGCCAGATTTAGACCATCGATCCACTATCACTCAAATTACATTATAGCCCTTCTGTGCCTTTGGCAACCCTACTAAAAAATTCATTGCAATGTTTTCCCATGACCACTCATGAATAGGAAGGGGATGGAGTAATCCTACTGGATGTTGATGTTCTATCTTAACTTGCTGACCAACCAAACATCGAGATACAAATTCTGAGATCTCTCTCTTCATTCCCGGCCATCGGTATGTCTTCTTCAAATTCTGATCATCCAATATCTCCTGTGTAAGCACTCATGTAGGCGGTAGCACCATTGTGTCACTAAATATGTCATTTGAACGCAGTCTGAAAGTAATATTCTCCTTCTTTGCAACCTCCGCTCTCCACTTTCCACATCGATCATCTTCATTCTGAGCTGTTTAAGTCTATCTAGTAGTGTAATTCGAACTTTTATATAGGCAAAAAGACCTCCCATGGCTAATATCTCGAAGGTCAAACATAATGTTTTCATCTCCTCAAACATCATCTGATTGGCCCTCAAAAACTTTAATTTACCCATGTTCTTCCTACTTAGTGCATTGGCAACTGTTGGCGACTTGGTCGCATAAATGGATTTTGATGACGTCAACGTGAAATAAGACTTCGACGTGCAAACACGAAGCAATACAAAAATTGTCGAAGCATATGGGGTGAAGAGTTAGCATAAGATTTAATTTGTAATGTGAATTGTAATATTCAAGTTCCTAAGCTCATAAGATTGCATGCACAATCACTTAGATGCATTAGGATCATGACAAAATGCCTTAAAACCTTCATTACTCTGCATTTTGGTCTGAGACCGGCATACTGGTGTCATTCTGGTGACCATACCAGTCAAGGAAAGCCTTATGCATGCTTTCTGGAACCAGGGAGATCCATTCTGGTCCCCATTCCGGTCTAGCTCTTCATGGTGCATAGTTACTGAAACTAGGGAGATCCATATCTGTCTTCATTCTGGTCTCCATTCCGGTCTAGCTCTTCATGGTGCATAGTTACTGAAACTAGAGAGATCCATACCTATCTCCATTCTGGTCTCCATTCCGGTCTAGCTCTTCATGGTGCATAGTTACTGAAACTAGGGAGATCCATTCCGGTCTCCATTCCGGTCTAGCTCTTCATTTTGCACACATTCTGGAACCGGGCCAAACCATATCGGTCTTCATACCGGTTAACATACCGGCCTAACGTATACTTATTCAACGGTAATATAGCCGTTAGTATCCGTTGGAAACCTCATACCAGCATACCGGTCCCTATACCGGTGACCAGACCGGTCTCAGCTTCTGTTGGGGAATGCTTTGCATTTTATTATAAATAGAACCCCAACTCATTTGTGCCTGGTCAGAGACTTAGAAAAGCTTCATACATATTCTACCAAGGCAAATACAAGAGTGACTTAAACCTTCATATACTTAAACACTCATACAAGCTCACACACACTACATCTTCATACATTTAGTAGTGAGCTTAGAACACTTGGGTTTGCAACTCACACAATTTTCTTATTATTTGTGAGTGCCCAAGTGTGTTTCAAACCTTCTTAAAAAAAACACTTGTGGTTGTGAAATCCCATTAGTTTGGGTAGTTGTAAAGGTTTATGAGTGAGCCTACGAACAAAACTCAAAATTGTAAAAGGTTCGGAGTGCGCCTTTGCGGAAAACTCTTGGTTGCGGGTGAACCACAAAAACTCGATTTTAGTGGAAATCTTCAAGCGAGGCTTGGGGGAGTGGACGTAGGCACGTTTGGCCGAACCACTAAAAATCACAGTGTCGTATTTCTCTTTCCCTATACTTTTACTATTTGAAAGTTTATTTACATTTACATTTATTGATTAGAGAACTTGCATATGGGTTATTAATCGAAATAGAGAAGACCTAAGTGACTATTTGGTAATAAGAGCAAAAAATCGACAAAGATTTATTTAATTTCGCACTTATAGCGATAATCCAATTCACCCCCCCTCTTGGGAAATAGAGATTGTTTGTCGCTATTGCTTGTAGGTAATTTCAGTTGGTATCAGAGCGAGATATTCTCAAGGAAGACTTAACCGTCTGAGAATAGTTCATGGCATCTACAAGCAACTCGTCAAATCTTGCCGATGGATTTTCAACGACTAGACCTCCGTTTTACACCGGAACGGACTACAATTATTGGAAAATGAGGATGTTGAATTATCTCATTGCAGTTGATCTGCAATCCTATTTGGTGAATACACGGGGTGCAAAAGTACCAATGAAGAATGATAGTAATGGGGTTGATATTCCAAAACCGAGCTTAGAATGGGATAGTGAGGATGTAAAACTAGCCTCACAAAATGCTAAGGCACTCAACCAACTTCTATGTGCCATTGATCGGGAACAAATAAACAAACTTCCAGAGTGTAGAAATGCTTATGATTTGTGGAAGTCATTGGAAATGGTCAATGAGGGCACAAGCCAAGTGAAGGAATCAAAGTTCAACTGGTTTATGTGCGAGCTGGATAATTTCAAGATGGAATCCGGGGAAGAAATTGATCACATGATTTCAAGGTTTACGGTTATCATCAATCATTTGGGCGCATTCGGAAAAGTCATCTGGACATCGGATCAAGTGAAGAAAATCTTAAGATCACTCCCGAAAGAATTTAGAAGCTACACCTCCTCCATTAGAGAAGAAAACGACATAAATACTTTAAAGATGGATGATTTAGTCGGAAAATTGCTTGAGTATGAAATGAAGATCAAGATGGATAAAAAAGAGGAAGATGAGAAAATGACAAGAAAGTCATTGGCCTTAAAAGCAAGAAAAAGAGACGACTCAAGCTCAAGTGATAGTGACAGTGATGATGAGTTGGCTCAAATAAACAAGAACTTCAAGAAGCTTCTTAAATCCGTAAAGCAAAAGGGAAAATCAAAGACGGATGAAAAGAAAGAAGAAAAATGGCCGCGGAAGAACAAGAAAATTGTTTGTTATGAATGCAACAAACCGGGTCATATAGCTATGGATTGCCCATTGAAGAGGATGAAAGGAAAATCAAAGAAAAAGGCAATGAAAGCTACTTCAACTTGGAGCGATAGCGATTCTAGCTCATCCGAGGAGGAAGAGGAGGTCCAAGCCAAAAAAAAAACAAATATAGCATTCATGGCTATCACGAATGAGGACTTCCACTTTGAACGTGAAGAAGAAAGCGAAGAAGAAGAGGTACACAATTCTCAAGACTATAATGATTTACTTAATGATTTTAATAGCTTAAAAGAATTGTGTGATGTGCTTAAAAAGAAATTGAAATTAGTTAAAAATGAACATGCTATACTTAAAAATGATCATGCATGTTGTATGGATAAAATTCATGTTTTAAATAATGAAATTATTTGCTTAAATGCCAAACATGAAAAAGAAATTGCATGCTTAAATGATGAAAATGAATGTTTAAAGGTTAAAAAGCTAGAACTTGAAAATTCCATATCTAATATGCCATCTAGCTCTAAGACATGTGATTGCGAATCGATTTTGAATGAAAATGTCTTATTAAACACAAAGGTTATAGATTTGCAAAACATACTTAGCAAATTCACATTGGGACATAAAAATTTTAACATGCTTATTGGATCCCAAAAATGTGCATTTAAAAGAGAATGATTAGGATATAGGCCTTACATTAAGAGAAAATTTTAAAAAATTATTTTGTTAAGGCATCCGATTCTCATGCTAAGAATGTTATAAATAAAAATGTCACATGTCATGCATGTAATAAAAAAGGGACATAAAATTTTTGAATGCATGTACAAGAATGTGATTAAGAATGCATGGATTCCTCAAGGAATCACAATTAACCCCAATGGACCCAAGAAAGTTTGGGTACCAAAGTGTAATTGATAAATTTGTAGAGGGAGCTTCGGGAATGGATCTTTAAAGAGAATTACAAAATTGATCCCAAAGGCTCAAAAAGATGAGGAATCGCAACGGTAAAGGTAAAATCCGTATTCACGGAAACATTGGTACCGTTTCCTCTTTGTGTATGTATGCATATTTTAAATTGGTTAATATTTTTTTAAGCATACAATGTGATTAGGCAATGTATTTAACTTCCTATTGGTATCAATTGTTCATTTGATATCATTAAATGCCTTAATCATAAAGTTAAACCCTTTTCCATATCAATTGGTATCACATTGTATTTATTGAGTTAAATTACATGTATGTGATTACTTATTTGATTTACATTGAAAATGATATTGCCATGTATTATATTGTATGAAAATGAAATGCATGTATATTGACATAAGTTTCCATTGATATAATGAAAAGTATGAATTTTGATTGTTTATTAATTGGTATCATATTTATAAGAAGACAATCATTAAAATGCATTGAATTGAATTCATTGATTTTAGTTGGTATCATGATATGTAATGACTTATTTTATTGATATCACAATTGGGAAAAATCATGCTTAAAATGATATAATTGGAAACATTGATATAAAATGTTAATTGGTATCATTGATACATATTTTTTTAAAAATTGCACTATACATGATTTCTTTTTAAATCTTATGGCAAAAATGGGGAAATGCCAAATGTGCATATTTTTAAATTTTTTTTGGTATCATTATTTAATGCACATATTTATTTGGTATCTCATTTAAATTAAAATTTTACTTCTCCACTTTTTGATTATGTCAAAGGGGGAGAAATCATTAGAATGAGATTAAAACTTGTTTTACCCTCACCCTTGGTTTAAGGGGGAGTAATAGTACTAATGTGTTTGTCAAGTTTTGATAGAGCTATTTTGAAGACAATCACACATTGAGGGGGAGCAAAATTTTCAAATTTGGACTCCAACAAGCTCACAAGTATTAACAAGTTTTAAGGGGTTGCCATCATCAAAAATGGGGAGATTGGCGACTTGGTCTCATAAATGGATTTTGATGACGTCAACGCGAAAGAAGACTTCGACGTGCAAACACGAAGCAATACAAAAAGTGTCGAAGCATATCAGGTGAAGAGCGAGAATTTGAAGACTTGCGGCAAATTGAAGAATATATTGTGAAGTCTTAGCTTAGGATTTAATTTGTAATGTGAATTGTAATATTCAAGTGCCTAAGCTCATAAGATTGCATGCACAATCACTTAGATGCATTAGGATCATGACAAAATGCCTTAAGACCTTCATTACTCTGCATTTTGGTCTGAGACCGGCATACCGGTGACCATACCGGTCAAGGAAAGCCTTATGCATGCTTTCTGGAACCAGAGAGATCCATTATGGTCTCCATTCCGGTCTACATTCCGGTCTAGCTCTTCATGGTGCATAGTTACTGAAACTAGGGAGATCCATACCTGTCTCCATTTCGGTCTCCATTCCGGTCTAGCTCTTCATGGTGCATAGTTACTGAAACTAGGGAGATCCATTTCGGTCTCCATTCCGGTCTAGCTCTTCATTTTCACACATTCTGGAACCGGGCCAAACCATACCGGTCTTCATACCGGATAGTATACCGGCCTAACGTATAATTATTCAACGGTAATATAGCCGTTAGTATCCGTTGGAAACCCCATACCGGCATACCGGTCCCCATACCGGTGACCATACCGGTCTCAGCATCTGTTGGGGAATGCTTTGCATTTTATTATAAATAGAACCCCCAACTCATTTGTGCTTGGTCAGAGACTTAGAAAACCTTCATACATATTATACCAAGGCAAATACAAGAGTGTCTTAAACCTTCATATACTTAAACACTCATACAAGTTCACAGACACTACACCTTCATACATTTAGTAGTGAGCTTAGAACACTTAGGTTTGCAACTCACACAATCTTCTTATTATTTGTGAGTGCCCAAGTGTGTTTCAAACCTTCTTAAACAAAAACACTTGTGGTTGTGAAATCCCATTAGTTTGGGTAGTTGTAAAGGTTTGTGAGTGAGTCTACGAACAAAACTCAAAATTGTAAAAGGTTCGGAGTGCGCCTTTGCGGAAAACTCTTGGTTGCGGGTGAACCACAGAAACTCGATTTTAGTGGAAATCTTCAAGCGATGCTTGGGGGAGTGGACGTAGGCACGTTTGGCCGAACCACTATAAATCGCGGTGTCGTATTTCTCTTTCCCTATACTTTTACTATTAGCAAGTTTATTTACATTTACATTTATTGATTAGAGAACTTGCATATGGGTTATTAATCAAAATAGAGAAAATCGACCTAAGTGCCCATTTGGTAATAAGAGCAAAAAATTGGCAAAGATTTATTTAATTACGCACTTATAGCGATAACCCAATTCACCCCCTCTTGGGAAATAGAGATTGTTTGTCGCTATTGCTTGTAGGTAATTTCAGCAACTACACTGGCTTTTCCTGGATGGTAATTAATAGTACAATCATAGTCACTTAGGAACTTCATCCAACGTCTCTGCCTCAAATTCAACTCTCGTTGAGTGATAAGATATTTCAGACTCTTATGATCGGTATAAATCTCACAGTTGACACCATATAAATAATACCTCCAAATCTTTAGAGCATGTACAATCGACGCCATCTCTAGATCATGTGTGGGATAATTATTCTCATGAGTCTTCAACTGTCTCGAAGCATAGTCAATCATTCTCTCATAATGCATCAATACACATCCCAACCCTTGATAAGATGCATCAGTATATACCACATATCCATCAAGTCTAGCCGGTAGAGTAAGTACTGGTGTATTAGTTAATTTCTCCTTTAGGATCTAAAAACTCTTTTCACAATCATCATTCCATACAAACGGTTCTTAATTTCTCGTCAATTGAGTCATCAGAGCAACAATAATAGAGAAATCCCAAATAAAGCAACAGTAGTACCCTCAAAAAAAATCTTAAGAAGCTCTGAATCTCTATCGCCAATCTAGGTCTTTCCCATTTCAGAATTGCTTCTACCTTTTGCGAATCTACATAGATAACATCTCATGAGATAATGTGCCCAAAAAATACTACTCTGTCAATCCAAAACTCATATTTAGAGAATTTGGCATATAACTCCTCCCTCCTCAAATTCTCCAGTACCAATTGAAGGGTGTTGATCATGATCAATCCGAGAAGGCGAATACACAAAGATGTCATCGAGATACACTACAATGAACTTATCCAAATATACTTGGAACATTATATTCATCAAACCCATGAATGTTGCAGGTGCATTAGTAAGATTGAATAGCATCACCCAGAACTCATAATGTTTGTATCTCGTTCGGAATGTAGTCTTGGGAGTATCCGTATCCCGGATCCTTATATAATAAAAATTTCAATCGAATATCAATTTTTGAAAATACGATGCTCTCTGAAATTGATCAAACAAGTCATCGATGCAAGGTAACCAATATCGATTCTTGACCATCACCTTATTGAGTTGACGATAATTAATACACAATCTTCAGGTGTCATCATTCTTTTTCACAAACAGTACATGTGCTCCCCAATGTGATACACTAGGTCTAATAAATCACCGATCTAATAATTCTTGAAACTATTCTTTCAACTCCTTCATTTCTACCGTGGCCATACGATATAAATTCATTGAAATAGAGGCGACACCAGACATCAGATCTATATAAAATTTCAGATCTCTATAAGAGGTAATTCTGGCAGCTCATCGAGAAATACATCATAGTAATCTTTCATAACTGGAATATTTGATATCTATGTTGATTTCTCTCACTCCACTGTAGAGATACTCGATAAGAAACCTATACACTCATGAAAAATCATTGTACATACAGACATCAAAACTGATAGGTGCCTCAGCTATGATCTCTGACTATTTTGAACTCCTCATTGTTTGCTCTAAACTTCAATTCTTTGCCCCTACAATCAATAATGGCTCTATGGATAGTCAACCAACCCATCCCTAAAATCAAACTGCAATCTTCCATCTCTAGTAGATAAAGCACAACCGGTAGCTGTCTTCTCTCAATCTCAACACTCAATCTTATGTATACTGTATCTATCCCGATGTCTTTCCCTGAAGGAAGACTCACAATCAAAGAAATCTTACTGGACTCCACTATACTACCCAGACAAGGAATAAAAGCAGTGACAACAAATGAATGCGTAGAACTCGTATCAAACAGAACATGAACAAGCATACCTGATACTTGAATTGTACCAGATACAACATCACCATCATCATGTACCTCATGCTTCGTCATGGCGAAGACTCGTCCTCTATCAAAATTAGATGGAGTATGTATGAGATATATGTCCTCTACCACTGTATGCTCCACTCGAAGTCCTTCTGCCTCTGCCCTATGTAAAACTCGAGCCTCGCCCATGACTACCACTAAAATCTGTCCATCTACCATGTCTCGTTGTCACTGCTCCTCCTGCTGGTTGCTCAACTCCTCAAGATCCATCACCAATGAGGCAATCTCTGGCCAAATATCCAAACTACTGATATTCATAACATCTCTTTCCTTTATTACAGTGTGTACTGATATGACCCTCACGAACATAGTTATAGCAAAAGTCTTAATAGCATTCTACATGTCATGTAATTTAAATAGATTATTAAATAAACAATATTCCTAAAAATATAGTTCAATAGATCTTTGAAAAGTCTCAATAATTAAAGTTTACATCAAAATTCTGGGAAAAATATGAAAATGATGTCATAAATCTCCTATTTCAAAATAAATATATGGACCAACCTGTATAGCGGCTGTGGTAAGCGATCAGATCCTGGTACTGTTACTATTGAGCTGGTGAGCTACCTAGGTTGTTTGGGAAAAATGAGGGTGAGCTTAAAGAGTCTAGTAAGTAAAGCACTCAAACTCTCAATATGACCTTACTCTCTATATATATAAAATATTTGGGAACAACTTTTACTATAAAAGAACTATCACAGTCAAACCACACTCATACAAGACAACATCAATCAAACAGGGTTTACTCGGTATAATAATGGATTGAAACCATTATGAGAGTACAATATCTTTTTCAAGGTTTTCCACTATAAAACCTCGCATAAATGTGCAAGAGATGAATTAAACCACACACCTATGCTAACCTTGTATAACCCCACATCTCCGATCACTATTATACAAAATCTGATAGCATAACAATAACAACTCACATCATCCCATACAACAAAGGTTCACATTTAATACGTCAATCTCATTTCAAAAATCACGCAATAAACAAGCCTCAACTCATAACGCAGTCATACATTTATGACGAAATCATATTCACAAATTTATAACTTCATGTTATCAATAACTCATTAAGAATTTCAACCATGTATGTGTCTATGTGTGCATGAGCGCGCGAGCGCGCGCGTGTGTATATATATATATTATTGCAATAATATGTAAACTTTCACGTTAAGTACCAATCATCAAACAATTATGTTAAGGTAATCATCATGCATGGTAATTACCTTAATCTACGTAATAACCCTCTATGTATCTATATCCTCACCAAAATATGAAAATATGTAAAATTACAATCATATGCCTCTATTTTGCTAAAATTATAATTTTACTTTTCTAAATTTTTAATTTTACCCCAAAACTTTTCTAATTCCTCAATTTAGTCCTACTACTCATAAATTTCATTAATTAATCCTTAAAAACTAGAAATTTATAGATTTGTCCCTATTTATGTCAAAATTATAATTTAGTCTGAAATTTTCAAAACTTTATATTTACACCCCCAAAACTGTAACAATAACATACCGAGCTCCAACGACTTCAAAATTGCACAACAAGGTGATTAATGGACAATACATGTCACGAGGATCACAATGGTGGTGGTGATGACGGATGCACGGTGGTTACTGACAAACAGTCAAACGATGATAACTCCCATTTTGGCTCATTTCAATGATGGGAAGATTCTGGTCTGAGAGGTGAGATTCACGCACGACAGTGGCGTAGCGGCATGTGGAGGCGTATGCGGGCGGGTGCGGAGGAGTTACGGTGGCGGACCGGCAACATTAGCTTTGTCTCGTTGAGGGGATTATCCTAGAGTGGTCACTTTCTAGAAACGGTGGCCAGACGTCGCCGGAAAGCCACTTTCTCTCTCTGCACACCAACTTTCGCTTTATATTGGTTCATTTTTCTCTCTATCTGCTCACTGAAATTTGTCTTCAATCACTCTATTTACTCATCAGAACACACTGCATACACTTTCGCATTTGTTTCACGTTAAAACCATACAAAGATTTAGGGTTGATTTGTTTATATAATGGAAAGAGTTGAGTGGTATTAGGAGTAGTGGTTAATGATTGCTGAGTTTTGGGAGAAAGAGAGAACGTGAGGGTAAGGGAGTGTAAGAGATAAGGATAATTTAAATAATTTATTTTAAATAAAAACAAATAAAAGAGACGTGGTCTCACACTTCATATGTTTACTACTTACTTGGGCTATCACCTTTCCTTGGATATATATATCAAATCTGGAAAGTGGTTAATTAATTTATTTTTTTTAAAACTTGTAGTCATGTAGCCCAAATCATACACAAAAGGCTACAGTTACTTTCATGGGCCTAGTTTCATTTCTATTTAACCCCTCCATATATTGGATTGCTTTTTGTTCACAGTATTTGCCTGAACAAGATCCATTACATTAAACTCACTATATCTTTATGATTTCATTTCAAATTAAGTTAGGTATTTTACGATCTCGCTTGACATATAACAGCAAACTTTATTCTTATTTTTCAAATATGATATAAACTAGTAAGTCACTGCATTCAAAAGCAAAAGATATACAAATTCTCCAAAATGGACAAAATGTAATAAATAATCAGGTCTCATATATAAGTTTCCAGATGAAATATCAGTGGCTTTCAAAGCCTAAATTAAGGTTCCAGAATCCTCCCAAATAGATCAGTCACTGCTGTTTTCTTTTAATGTAAATATGGGATTTTACATATGCTCTTGAAAACCATTTACATATTACCAAACATCAAGAAGCATCAATTTACAGACCAAACTCTCAAAGCATCCATCCTGGGATGAAACCACTCACTTGTTGCCCATGAGTTGTTGCTGTCATCTGGTCTGAACATGAAGGATTATACCTACACAAAATAAACAAATTTTAAAGAAATTAAAATTAGAAAAAAAATATATATATATATATATATATCAGGAATTGGAAATTTTAATCAATTGTTTTTACCCAATTTGCAAAGTGGGATTGCATTCAATAGGCTGGAATAATCCTTGAGTTTCAGCATGCTGAGGATTATAAGCCATCTGGTGCTCACTGCCTTCCCATGAATGTCGAAGCTGAGTTTTTGCATTGATTTCATCCAGCTGCCAATATTAATTTTTCAAGCATTGTTGAATAAACAATATTACATTTATTGGAAGCCAATCTAGTCCAAAAAATTTGCACAGGCCTATAAAAACATGAACATTTATGAAATAAATCACATAAAGAGTTACAATATTTTTGACATGGTTCATTTTAAATTATGCCATCATTTGATATTTATTAAATCTTACAACTACCAAGAATTTAATCAACTAATTATAATATAAATCTTGATTGAAAAATGAATCAAATATCCTAAAAATTTAATTTTATAAACTATTGTAGTTGATATGAAGAGTGCAATGTTACCTTTATTGTCAAAGCTCTGTTAGCATCTAGTAACATTTGTTCCTGAAATGTGATAATTTTGTTAGTTATTAATTTATAAGAGCAGGAAAATGTGAATCACTGGCAATTAATTTGTGTCAAATTTTTGTACCTTGTTTTGAAGATCAGAAAGCTGGTCCAGAATAAACTGTGTCTGCACAAAAGTTTACATTAATCCAAAATATGTTAGAATAAAATATGCAGTACTGTGGCATTCAGATATCAGAAGCATTCTTCCTGTAAAAAGAGATTAATGATTTTGATAGCCAACAGAAGCCCAATCACGGATCACCCAAATAATTAGCTAGTACACATATTTATTATTATTATTATTATTATTATTATTATTATAATTTATTGATATATTTTCTAATTTATATTCATAACCCTTCACTTCTTAAATATTTCCGTGTTTTTCAAAAAAATCCTTTCCTTCATTCTATTTATACTTTACTTCTTAAGTTTTGCTTGGAGAACCCTTAACTCATAACCTAATTTTCGGGTTAAGTTAGATCATAATTTTTTTTTTAGTATTAGATCCAATCTCAACCAGTCAAGAATAGTTTACACGTGAGGGAATATTGAGAAAAATATCTTACAACGGCCGGGGACAGTCCATGAATTAATGATATAAGACTTAGATAATCCTGAATTCTTAAGTTAACTTTCGGATTATGTTAGACTCATGAATTTCTAAAATTTCAGCCTGATGAAATGATATGAACTTGAAATTTTCACAAACTATGGTATTTGATGTATAATATCATTGCCATAGAAAAATAGTAATAATGCAAAAATATTAATAATGGAGGGTATCTTTTCTATATTTTCTGCTAAAAAATTGATCAAGCCAGAGTTTAGTGGAAAATCAAGGATGAAGATTTTATCATGATTTGAATTTGATTCTAACATATACATATACATATGATTGGTAGTTATAAAAACATAACTAAAAAATTAATCAATATTTAGGTGTCAAAAAATAATAAAAGGTTAGCAAAATCAAATGAGGATCTTAAATAATGAATAATGATATGCCTACAGAGTTAAAAGGAAAATTTTTGTAATGTTAGTACCATGTCATGGATATAATAACCTAAAAATATATAAATATATTTGTAATTAAAAAATGAAACTTGAGTAACCTTGGTGGAGCGAACATGCTTCAGGGATGACTCTAGCTGACGCTCAAGCTGCTCCAGTTCCTTCGAGTTCAGAGGCCCTAAATCCTCTCCAAGAAGATTCCTACAGGCAACAAAAATAAAAAGTCCATGTTCACAAATGGATTGTTCTAAAAGGGGTTAAGCTCTAGTCAGGAAGTAGTCCAATGTCTAAATGAGATCAAGGAAAATCAGGGATTGATAGATAATCGAAAATTAAGGATTTTGTTCAATTTGAGGATTTTAGAATTTGGTGAAATTTGGAAGAAAAAAAATGATCCAAGGGATATATCATTTGAGTGATGGGTAACTATGTTTTGATGAGAAACTAGCAATAATTAAAGATTTTTAGATTTTTAAAATTAGGGTTATTGTGTTGATTAATATAAACCGGAGGAAGAAGATGATGAAGAGTATGAAATATATTTTTTAAATTGATTAATTGCAGTCAAAATAGCTTTGTTTTGAGGTTTTAAAATGCACCCTAGTAAATTATTATTTTTTAAAAAAAAAAATTGGGATGACGATATTCGAGTCTTGTAACCCTAGATCAAAATAATTTTGACCCAAGATTAAATAAAATTGTAAGGGCATTTTTTACACCCAAATCGGTCGTTGAACCAGCGACCGCCAATTGGGACCGACTTGATCTAAATTGTGGCGGTACCATGGCGCCTAACAAAAACCCGCTGCCTAAGAGGAGAAAATCTTTGGTGCAACAGTGGTACCACGTCATCCATGCAACAAGCCAATCATCCTTTGCCACGCGTGCTAAAAAGTCAAAAACAACTAAAAAATAGGAAGAAAATTAAACATGTTAATTTTTAATTGGTTGGTGGTACCACGTCATCCATACCACTGTTGCACCAAAGATTTACTCGCCTAAGAGGCATGTTTTAGAATAGTGCACAATTTTCAAAACTTCAGAAACATTTATGTCTAAAGCGAGGGGTGAAACAAAATGATGATCAATATACCTCTGAGTTCGCTGCAACGCCTCAAATTTGGTTTTTAGTTTCAAGTATTCCCGGTAGCTGCTCTGTTACATGGTAATACAAGTATGTAAAGAATCACAAAACCGATACAGTCGAATGAAATGAGCAGGAAACAAACATATGTTTTAAGACATGTACATTGTGAATTTGATGTAAACTTAACCATGTGGTTTCTTATCCATCAAGTCCCCATTCTAGCAGGTACTGAGAACTTATTTTGGGATTAAGGTCTTGTAACTTTTAATTCATAGCTGCTGTCAAATGGAGTCATTACTCATTAGTTGTCGAATCTATTAATTAAATGTGGGTGAGGGTGTTCACAGGTTAGGTCGGGTCGGGTCTGTTTATTTATTTCTTTTTTAAAAACTCAATCGGGCCGGGTCATGAGGATAGGAGGATCTGAAATCCGAAAATTTTAAAATGTAACTTGTGCGGGTCAGATAAAAAAAAATACGGGTCATGTCGGTTGGAAAAATACATAATATATATTTTTTATGATATAATTTTGATAGGATTTGTAGTTAAACTAAATTATGATAAATTAACTAGAGGGAAAAGAGGAAAATCATTAATTACAGGTTGGGTCGGGCCAAACCTGATCAATATTTACGAGTCGGGTCGAGTCTGACTCGAAATTATATTTTTTATTTTACAAACCCGAGCAGTGGCGGAGCCAGGAATTCAATACAGGAGGGGCTAAGTTAAAAAGTTTAACAAAAAACAAGTATCAAAATTTTGAACTTCATTAATATATTTTAATTCAATACATTTATAATTGTTCTTGACGAGTTTTCATATGTTGAAAACGTTGAATGATTACCTCATTATCAATACTACAAAAAATATCATTTTCTATGTATACAACTAAACTAGCATTCAACCATTGATCTCTCATCCGATTTCTCAATCGATTTTTCACAAAATACATAGTTGAAAATTCCAATATGCTGCTCGATATTCATTTTGAGTTTTGTCTGAATGTCTTGAGAAAGCTATTTTAATATGATGTTTCTGATTCATCAACGCTTCACAGTTATGTCTAGTTTTGTTATGAGCACTATTCATATCTCCCTCATGTTCAATAAATTTTTCTCTCTTATTCTAATTCTTAAATCATTTACCAACAAATATATCACCACGACTTTGTTTACCATTCTCTTCTTTAAAAAGATAACAAAAAAGATAAAATGCATCATCTTTTTTCTACCCTATATTCCAACCATGATCCAAAATTTTCAAATCAAATTAAGACAAACCGCTGTTTTTGATTTTCAAAATTTGATAATTTAAAATTGTGGTTTTTAGGTTGAACTGTACCTTTTTCTTTGGAGAATAATTTCAAAATTTGATAATTTCAAAATTTAATAATTTAATTTTCTTTGGAGAAGGTTGTAATGTTGATTTTCTTTTAAAATATTACTCCATTACTATATCAAATAAACAAAATAATAATTTAGTTTCTTATAAAAAAAATTATTGAAAAAACCTAAAAGAATCAACAAATCATTATTAGGTTTCAAAATTAATATCCTATTGTTCAATTTTTTCAAAAAAATAAATTTGACTATGTTAAATTAATAAAAAAAATTGACTATGTTAAATTACAACAAATATACTTGGCTGCAAAAATGGTAACTGTAAGTCTAGCATCCTCACCATCAAGCTAAATTAATAAAAGATTCACTATGTTAAATTAATAACAAATTAACTACGTCAAAGTAATCAGTAACTGTAAAACTAAATAGCTAATAATGAGCATAGAAAAAAATTGAACAATTCGATATGTCGATAATATTAATTTCCAAACCCATTTTTATTTTGCATAAAAATATATAGAGAGTGTTTTCCTGAATTATTGGAATAAAAGTAGAACCGCCCCTAGACCCTCCTTTGCTTTGTGCAGTTGCTCACTCATCTTTGAATTTCGTTGTTGATGACTTGTATCTTTTGTATTTGTTTCTTAAGAAGTTTCAGAATATATGAGAAAATGAGAAAAAAAAATAAGGATTTAATATAAATATTTTTTTAAAAAAAAATTAATTTAAAAAATTTTGTTGGGCCCAGCAGGGGCTGCAGCCCCTGCTGGGCCCAACGTGGAGCCGCCCCTGAACCCGAGCAGATCAGGTCGAGTCAAATCGTGGGTTGACTTGACCCTATGAACACCCTAAGTAATATAGGTTTTTACGTAGGAATTTTAACTTTTTAGGTTTGGATAGAGTAATGGATATCTACTAGCCATCCTTCTTTCCATCACATGTCTATCCTCAATGGATCCTCAAAAGTTACTAGTGTTTGATTTTGGATGACAATTCAATTCTGAATTTGATTATGAGTTGAATATCTATAACTGAAACCACAGTACTCGGGACCAAAATGCAGGGAAGGTGCAGGATGCCATGGATTTACAGAATGGGCCGGAGATCAGTGGGGCAGCCCACGTAAGTCCAAGACCACCTGTGCCATATGGCTACAGCAGGAGGAGGAATCAAGAGAAGGCCGTGGGGGAGCATTAACAAGTGACGTGGCAATGATTATTCGGAGTCTGTTTGGGCAAGTCAGAATCCCCAAGGCATCTGTCAAAATATTGATGTCGATTTGGGAGAGATTTATGTAATGTTGGATAGGTACTTGTTTGATTTGGCTAGAAAGGTTAGGAGAAGTTAAGGTTGATTGGGGGAAAAATGACCATGAAGATCGCTAGAGATGAGGAGGAGCTGATCATTCGAGGGGATCCGTGGACTTCCCTGTTGAAGACTACTGAAGGGAAGCTTTTTGGAATTTTGTTGTGGAATTTGGTCAAGGGACAGACAAGTAGTATTATAGAGGGTGGTGAGGGACAGGAGAGAGGCGATATTGGGGGCCTGTTGAAGTGGTATGATTCAGTTTTCTGTGAGCCACTGTGTCTGCCACTGCGACGGAGTACGGATCATGCGATCGTGATTAGGGAGGGTGCAGCGCCAGTGAGAGTGAAACATTGAGATGGAGAAAATGGTTAGAGAGATGTTGGCAGCGGGGGTAATCCAGCTGAGCTGCTCTCCATATGCAAGTCCAGTGATTTTGGTTAGAAAGAAAGATGGAAGCGGGAGATTTTGTGGGGATTATAGGGCGTTAAACGCGGTGATGATACCTGATCTATAATTGATGAGCTTTTGGATGAGATATATGGGACGGGGTTTTCTTTTTCCAAAATTGATCGACGTTTGGGACATCATCAAATTAGAGTAAGGACAGAAGATATAGCTAAAACGATATTCCAGACACATGAGAGACACTATGAGTTCACTGTGATGCCATTCGGGTTAATTAATGCACCTGTCACGTTTCAGGATACCATGAATAATATTTTCCGAACATATCTCAGAAAATTTATGTTGGCATTCTTTGATGATATTCTAATGTATAGCCCCGATTAGTAGCAACACTTATCACACATCACGGATGTTTTAGAGACACTGGACAAGAATCAACTAGTGACTAATGCCAATAAATGCCTATTTAGGAGGGAAACCATCGTGTATTTGTGATATGTGATCAGTAATGAAGGGACGATTGTTGAGCCATAAAAGGTTAAAAGTGCGGTGGAGTGGCTCACGTTTGGAACAGTGAGGGCAGTGAGGGATTTGTTGGGGCTGGCCGGGTATTATCGTAAATTTGTGAGGGATTACGGGAAGATTGCACATCCTTTGACAGAATTGTTGAAGAAAGAACCATTCAAATAGGGGGAACTAGCCCAAACTTCCTTCGAAGAGATCTAGCACCGATTAACTACGACTCCAATACTCGGTACATCTGATTTCACTAAGCCCTTTGAAGTAGAAGTGACACATCGGGCTGCGGTATCCTAATGTATAATCAACGATTCCTGGCGTATTTTAGCTGAGCTCTAAAAGTAAGAGCACTGGCTAAGTCTACTTATGAGAAGGAACTGATAGCACTAGTCCTCTATATTCAACATTGGCATTACTACCTTTTAGGGGGGACATTTCACGGTGTACACTGACCAAAAAAGCTTATGACATTTGCTCCAACGGCAGGTGTTCACGTCAGACTAATAAAATTACGATTCTTGAAACCAAATTCGAAACGTAACAGTACCAACGCTGGATTCAACTGTTTTTGTTCCTTAGTTCGAGTCCCAACAGCTGTAAAAGTTTTTGGTGGTCAACGGCTTACTCTATCGCAAGCGAGGATTAGTTGTGGCGTGCGAAAGCTAGCTAGACACCCCGTGACATGGACCAAAAATTTTTTATATCCGAACAGTTTGACATCTCTATTTTTAGGTCAATGGATAGCATCAGACTTAATTTTGGAAAAAATCTTGAGTGTATATTATAACTTATATATTTTTTTTGTATAAAATTAAGGACCAAAATCTAATAAAATTTCAATTATTAAGTATATAATATATTTTTTTTTTTTTTAAATCTTTTATAGAGGTAGAAATTTCATTTTAAGAACCCGTCCAAAATTCCTAAAAAATTAGAACAACTCAAGTCACCTTGATAGTTCATAGACATGTACAATGTTAATAATGAAGCTAACCTCGAGCTCCTTGGCTGGTTTATTGACTTCCACTGCACCATAGCTGCATTTCTGGTACCTATCAAGGGTCTTGAGCATGCTACAACAGAGACAAAAATGAATAATCTAACTCAATGCTAAAGGCATATATAAATAGGTTAATTTAGATTTTAGTAAATTTAACTAAGAGACTTTGTAGATATTCCTATTTTCAATATTCAAAGCCAGTTTCCTTTTATGTCCATGCGATTAATAAATTAAATATATAAATTGTTTAGATTATATTGGGTGTTGCGATTAAAAAAAGCGTGGTTAAGTTAAAAATAATCATCATGAAATCCTATTCCGAAATGCCAAAATAATAATTAACGTAGAAAAATTGAACAAAAGATAATTATAATTTTAATCTAAGAGGTTCAAATGGCCTCTTTGTGTCCGTCTCTTCACTGTCTCCCTCAAGATTCACAAAGAGATTGGAGCTGGCTAGCTAGCTAACTGGCATGATGCAACATATACAATCAATTAAAAATTATGTAAATATAAATAAAATTCCATACCCAAATTTCTTAGAATGAGTGAAACATCCTTTCTGTTCTTCATGAATCAAAAATAAAATTTTATTTTTTTTAAACAAATCATGAAAAATATACATAGACAATAACTTGTTAGGGCTATGTAGGTTAAAATATAAGGTTTGATCAGGGAAAGAAAAATTATAATAAAATCAGTAAAATATTAAAAAATACAATTAAGATGATGAATAAAAGAAAACTGGTTGTAATTTAATTTAGATCTTTCTCTAAAAGAATCATACATGGCAGATCACAAGCAAAAACTTGGCTATGAACTCCAAAAATTAAAGCAAAAAATTGATATAATAAATTTTTAAATGATCATCACAACAAAAATAAAATCATAAGCTAGAGATATCTAAAAAAAATCTTATTTTCATCAAACTACCCAGATCAACTTTAAAATATTTTGTATTTAAGAAACAAATAGAAAATAATTAAATAAATAAATAAAATTGTGGGAGAATTAAAAGAAGCTTATATATTTTGTAAAGAAATCTAAAATACATGAACAAAAATCAACCAAAAAAGAAAAAGCCAATAGATCTAACAGATCAAGAAGAAAACAAATAAATAAAACAAAAATACCTAGCACTGCTACAGAATTCATAAAGCTTGCCACGATTAGAGAAGATGATGAGAGCCACCTCAGCATCACAAAGAACAGAAAGCTCATAAGCTTTCTTCAACAACCCATTTCTTCTCTTAGCAAAAGTCACTTGCCTGTTTATCTTGTTCTCTATTCTCTTCAACTCAACTCTCCCTCTCCCCATATCCTCTCACACCTAGCCTAGCTACTATTTTATTTTATTTTTTCTTGATCTTCTAACAAGTTATCTCCTTCTCTTGTGAAGAAGCTGAGCTTTCTTTATAAGAGTCAGTACTCAAATGTATCCAATTATGTGAAAGATATATGAAAGTATTTATTGGATACTTAGAAACCCTAGAGAGATGAAAATAAAATAAAAAATAAAGATATATGTTTTAGTCCTTTAGTTAAAAGATAGATAAGAGTTGATTGTGTAATTGGGTTTTTTTTTGTTTTATATATGCTTTACAGTTTGATTTTACACTAAAAATGAAGTTGAGATTGAAGTAATTAGAGAGCGTTTAGGGTTTGGTGCTCTTTCTAGTTTTGTATAACTTGCTTTCATTATACTTGCTTTTCCCCACTTTGAACAATATTATTCCCACTCGCTTCTAAAGCGTGTGTGATCAAACTCCTTGGTATTTAGATAACAAGTGGAGGCTACTAAACAAATAATAGCTCTTGTTAATCGCATGTGTGTTGCCAACTTCCGTAATTCAATTGAATTTTAATGAGTATTGAAGATCTCAGAATAATTGGACAAGTATTTGGACAATATCAGATGAAGACATCACAGTTTCGTTCGTGATGCGATCTTATTATAGCGTTCGTGGTTCGTTTGAGTTGACGGTCGAACAAAAACTTTCAAAGACAATGGACACTAAGAAGTGTTATAGTTTCATTAATCCCTTAATTTAGCATATTTATAAAATAATAATTAAATTTATGTTTTATATATTTTTATTGTGATTTTTATTTCTTATGTAGTGAAATAATATTTTGGATGCATAACTAGACTAATGGACGTGACATTTGGAATTTGAAGGCCAGAAACCTAAAAGGGTGTTTTAACAGTGTACAATTTCGAAAATTCTAACTTCACGTAATTTTCATATTTTGGCCATAACTTTTTACTCCGATATCGGATTGAGGTGATTCCAGTTCCAGAAGAAAGAAGACTCAAATATCCACAACTCTGATATTTACAAGATTTTATAGTTTTGAATTTTTCGTGACTGAAATTGATGAAAAATACAAAGTGTGTATATATAATTATAAAAAAAAACATAAATAAAAACAAAAAATAAAAAAATAAAGGTGAGAAATGACAATTCCACCCAATTCTAGCCCAGATCCGGAAGACTCGGAGGACCCGGGTTCAGAAAGATCCGGGTCTGCAATATATTTTTGCAGACCCGAGTCTTGATTTTAAAGACCTGTATGGATCCGGTTCCGGACCCGAGTTCACATAATTCCGGATCCAGTTAATTTAAAAAAATAAAAAAATAAATAAATGAAATTTAGGATATTTTATGAAGTTAATTGATAATTTTAACATGGATCCGATTAATTTTAATTATATTTTAGTGAATTTTAGTTTTGATATATTTTAGTGAATTTAAATTTATGGTAATTTAGTATTTTTCATGTTGTTAATTGAAATTAATTTAAAATTTTATTATTATTATACGGGTTCGGATCCGAATCTGGGGTATACCCAAACCCGCACTAGATATACCCGAATCCAGATTTTTCCATCCCTAAATACAATCATCAAATGACATGTGACAAATACAAAAAAAAAATGATTAAATAACTATCATATCATATTAAATATAACTCAATATTATCATATGTCACCTGTTGATTGAACTAGATTAGATTAGGAGAGGGGAAAAAAATAGAAGATGATACTAATTCAAAAAAGAAAAGTTTGAGGGTTATTTTTTAATTTTGCACTATTGGTAAACTTTCCATGAAAAATGGACGGTGGAAGGACGTGGAGTAGTAGCGCGTGGGGAAAAGGATTTTGAAGTCGTAAAATTCGTGTCATTTCTAGTTATCTTCAGAAATAATCAGAATGTCGTCACCAACCTTAAAATGGACCTACACGTGTCGATTTCATATTGGCCTTAAAATCTCCTTCATGCATTTTTCTTATTCGTTGTAATAATAATAATAATAATTAATTTTCTGATCGAGTTTATTCAATTAAATTCATTTCTGATTATATTTCCCTTCCTGATGCACCTCCAAAATTGTCTAAACGCATAGTTCATTTCCACCTACACATTAATATTTAAAATTAATTTAAAATAAGATTTGAGAAATGACATCCAACCATTATATAGATTGGCATAACAACACTTTGAAAATTATCATATCAAGTAGGGATGCCAATATTCATATATATCTCATTCAATTAACGGTGACAAAAATTATCTTTTTTCCCGTCATTAAAGTACCAGGCTCCTTCGAGTTTCCTTTCGCAAGGATTCTAAATCTATTTAAAGGAGGATACTAATATCCATACCTAACCTGTCCAACCAATGTGAATAGAAAAATATGCCTTTACTGCCCCTAATGTAACGGATTTATGTCCTTACGTGGATTTTTGCCATCCTTACAACCAAGTACAATTAAATAAATATTTTTTTATTGAGTAACTTTTAATTGGTCAATTTTTTGGATATTCAAGTACTTTAATATTAATTGAAAAAAAAAACAATGCTTCAAAATTAATATAAAAGATTTAACTGCTCGTATTTTCAAAATTATAAAGATTAAAGAGTTGATATGACAATTTACAGGATAATTATATATCATTTTCATAAGTTTATATATAATCATGCTTAAGTCACACATTTAAATTACCTATGAGTTTGCCAAGGAATAATTATTTTTTTTATTTAGTAATTTTCAAGCATGTTTTCTAATTGGCTACTTAAAAATCAATTTAGAGTTTACTGTTGTAAATTCCTCAAATTCATTAAATATGATATGTATATGTGTATGTGTACCATTGGAATTCCCAAGGGGTGTATGAGAGGTTGCAATCCTTGGAGGGTTGCAACCCACCCCAAGGGGTGCCCTATTGGCATCCCTCCATGCCTTATATAAGAAGGCTTTTATTCCATACAGAAGATACAGAAAATATACAATTAATATCCAAGAATTCAAAAAGGCATTGTGTTGTTTTCTTTGTTTTGAGAGAGAGATCCACCATTTGGATCCAAGTTCATACACTTGTTAAGGAGTGCTCCTTGAACAAGAAGAATCCAAGTAATCCTGGGAGAACGTTGGCAAAACGAATCCGTAAAGCACCTATGACGGAGCCAATAAGTTCTTAAGGACAGAGATCATCTCGACTTGGAGTATTTAATCAGGTTTTTCTGGTTCTTATTGTTTTAGGGTTTTATTGCATCAAGAAGTTCAATGGGAAGTGCTACAACTGTGAAAAGAGCGGTCATATGACAAAGGACTGCAGAAACAAGATATCTCAGGACAATGGCAGGAGAAATGAGGCCTATGTCACTGAAGATGAGCAGTTAACTGATGAGATTTCAGAAATGAATCTCTCAACAGTGGTAACTGAAGCCAACTTGGTTGGGAATCCGAGAGAATGATGGGTAGACTCTGGGCCTACTCATCATATCTGTGCTGATAGCAAGATGTTTTCCTCGTATCAGAAAGGTCGATGGCGGCGATCATCTGACAATGGGAAACTCGTCTACCTCTAGAGTGGTTGGACAAGGCACAGTAGTTCTGAAAATGATATCTGGAACGGAGCTTACATATAATAATGTTTGCATGTTCCAGATATTCGGAAGAACTCGGTCTCGGGTTTGTATTTGTTTCTGACAAGATTGTATTGACCAGAAATGATGTCTATGTAGGAAAATGATACCTCGCTGAGGGTCTTTTCAATGACTGTCAATTGTGCTATTAATAAAGCTGAAACTTCTGCTTATATTATTGATTCACAAAATGTATGGCATGAGAGGTTAGGACATGTTAATTATGATACATTAATTAACATGGACCTTATACCTAAATTTGCATTGATAGCCAACATGAGTGTGAGGCATGTGTTGAAGCAAAAATACATAGAACATCATAGAACGAAGTTCTGAACCCTTGGAACTTGTACACATTGACGTATGTGACATGAATTTTGTGCAAACAAGAGGAGGTAAAAAGTACTTTGTCACTTTTATCAATGAAAGCAAAAGATTCAGTTAAGTGTATTTGCTAAGGAGCATAGCTGAAGCTATTGAGAGCTTTATACTCTGAGAGCGAAGTTGAAAATCAACTTGGCAAGAAAATCAAAAGAATCAGGAGTGATAGAGGTGGTGAATACGTTTCACCATTCGGTGAATATTGTTCTGTGCACGGAATTATTCACGAAACCACTGCTCCTTATTCTCCTCAACAGAACGGAATTGCGGAGCGCAAAAACCGAACGTTGAAGGAAATGATGAATGTCATGTTGACAAGTTCGGGTCTGCCCCAGAACTTGTAGGGGGAAGCCTTGCTTTCCGCGAACTACGTTCTGAACAAGTTTCCTCACAGAAGATTGGACAAGACATCATATGAGTTGTGGAAAGGTTATGTACCTTCCTACAAATATATGAAAATATGTGGGTGTCTTGCCAATTGCCAAGGTGATGGTTCCTAAACCTAAGAATGTGGAATAGGACCTAAAACTGTTGACTGTATATTCTTCGGATATGCGTGCAACAGTAGTGCGTATCGATTCTTGGTACACAAGAATGAGATTCCTGACATCAATCCAAATGTGATGATTGAGTCAAGGAATGCAATATTTTTTGAAGAGACATTTCCTTGTAAGGAAATACAAAGAAGAGAGTCTCTCAAAAGATCTGTTGATACTGTCAATGACAGTGATCAGGTTGACCAAGAGTCAAATCAACATGGAAATGTTGAGGCAAATGAATAAGTCATTTGGACCCGATTTTCTGACATACTGGTTAGAAAATGAGCCTCGAAGCTATGGGAAAGCTATGTCTTCTACGGAGACACCTCTGTGGAAAGAGGCTATGAACAATGAGATTGATTCAATCTTACAAAACCATACTTGGAAGTAGGTTGATCTTCCTCCAGGTTGTAAGCCACTGGGCTACAAATGGATATTCAAACGGAAGATGAAAATGGATGGATCAATAGAGAAGTACAAGGCAAGGTTTGTCATAAAAGGTTATAGACAAAAAGAAGGCCTTGTTTACTTTGACACATATCCACCAGTGATTCGTATCACATCAGTAGAATGCTTATAGCTATAGCAACTATATTTGGTCTTGAAATACATCAAAATGATGTAAAGACGTCATTCTTGATTAGTGAATTGGCTGAAGAGACTTACATGGAACAACCAGAAGGGTTTAATGTTCCTGGATAAGAACAGAAGGTGTGCAAACTTGTAAAATTCTTGTACGGATTAAAATAAGCACCTAGACAATGACATGAGAACATTGACAAAGAGATGTTGTCAAGTGGGTTTAAAACCGATGAGTGTGATAAGTGTATATACACCAAATCAACTCAAGAATGATATGTCATTGTATGTCTCTATGTAGATGATATGCTGATAATTGGTAATAATCATGAGTTGATTCAGTTTACCAAGAAAGTGTTAACCGACAAATTTGATATGAAAGATTTGGGAGTAGCTAACCTAACTCTTCCTCTATCAAAGAATATTGGCTTAAGCATATCGCAATTAGAGCATTCAAGGATCATCGGAAGTCTGATGTATCTCACGAATTGCACACGACCTGATATCGCTCAAGCTGTGAATCGGCTTAGCAGATATACGAGCAACCCAGGACACAACCACTGGAAAGCCATAGTAAGAGTTTTGAGGTATCTGAGAGAAACTTCAAAATATGGGCTACATTACGAGAGATATCCTGCTGTTCTAGAGGGATACAGCGATGCTGGATATCTGAGATAGTGGATTCCAAATCTACGGTTGGATTTGTTTTCACACTTGGTAATGCAGCCGTGTCATGGAAATCCTCGAGGCAAACATGTGTTGCCCGGTCTACTATGGAATCAGAGTTCATAGCGTTAGACAAAACAGCGGAAGAAGCAGAATGACTTAGAAACTTCCTGGAGGATATTCCTAGTTGGCCCAAACCGGTGCCAGCGATTAGCATACATTGTGACAGTCAATCGGCTATTGGGAGAGCCCAAAATACAATGTATAATGGTAAGTCTCGACACATACGTCGGAGACATAATACTATAGGTCAACTGCTCTCAAGTAGCATAATATCGATCGATTATGTTGAGTCGAAGGAAACCTAGCGGATCCACTAATTAAAGGTTTACCTCGAGAGCAAGTTGAGAAGTCATCGAGGGGAATGAGCTTGAAGCCTATAATCTAAGAATTGTCACTGTGGAAACCTAACCTAGCTGACTGGAGATCCCAAGATCTAGGTTCAAAAGGGACAACAGAAACTTTGTGCAATTCAAAACAAGCACTAAAGAGTTTCGTACTCTTTCCCATTCCGATAATGACGCTGAGTGCTGTCTGTCATTGGTTAGGATAAGCTAAGGCTTTTAATGATCACTATATTAGGAGATGAGTCCTAATGGGGGTAAAGACAGATTACCTCTTCATAGTAGATCACCTATTTCAAGTAAGAAGTGAGGCCGCTTCCATGGGAACCTTTAAAGGTGGGTTACCCTAAAGTGCTTGATGAATCCATGACCGTTGTTCAGGGCCAAAATGAACACAACCGTAGAACGGGAAAATGGTCGAATTAAAGCTGTGTGTTGGCAATTGTCTTGGTTTACACCAACGGCAGAACAGTTCAAGACTATGGGTCACTGGTTTGCCAAGTAAATCTGATTGTCACTCACTAGGAAAGGTTCAAGGCGAAAGCTACCTATTTCGATGCAGCTTTAGCTCACGGTATCTCTCTCACATGTCTGAATGAATATTTGAAGAATTGTGGGGGATTGTTGTAAATTCCTCAAATTCATTAAATATGATATGTATATGTGTATGTGTACCATTGGAATTCCCAAGGATTGTATGGGAGGTTGCAATCCTTGGAGGGTTGCAACCCACCCCAAGGGGTGCCCTATTGGCATCCCTCCATGCCTTATATAAGAAGGCTTTTATTCCATACATAAGATACAGAAAATATACAATTAATATCCAAGAATTCAAAAAGGCATTGTGTTGTTTTCTTTGTTTTGAGAGAGAGATCCACCATTTGGATCTAAGTTCATACACTTGTTAAGGAGTGCTCCTTGAACAAGAAGAATCCAAGTAATCCTGGGAGAACGTTGGCAAAACGAATCCGTAAAGCACCTATGACGGAGTCAATAAGTTCTTAAGGACAGAGATCATCTCGACTTGGAGTATTTAATCAGGTTTTTCTGGTTCTTATTGTTTTAGGGTTTTATTGCATCTAGATCTCCTTTTAATTGTTTGATTTGGATGGTTTGCATGTTTATTGCTGTTTAATGATACCTATTTGCCCACATTTACCACTAATACCGTGTCCTAACAATTATTCACTTATCCAAATTAATAACTTTTATTATTATTATTTTTAAGATTCTAATATATTATTTCATAATGCGTGTGTCCAATAAACTAGTTAGAATAAAAGTTAAAATTTTATATTGGCCAAGTAGAAATGAACCATAAAATAAAAACAACGTGGATGGGACAGTTATTAATTTATTAAATATATATTTAGAAGGGGAAAAAACTCTGTTATTTTGTTTATTAATTTATTAAATACGAAGCTTATAATTAAAGGTAAGTTACACTGAAGAAATGAAATCTAAGAGAAATGACCTACAAGCATTTATTGAATCCATATAAACATGTCCCCAACGGACATAGTTTGATAGTGTAAGATTCAGAATCTCACCTTAAGGTTCTGAGTTTGAATCCAGTGAATACGTTTTTTTATAAGAACCTGAGACAATCGGGAGTTTTTTATCTGCTCCACTTAAACTCGGAAGAGGTGATTTGGCAGCGGAATTTTCCACGATTCATGTCAAATTTTATCGGCCATACACTTGATATTCGACATGAAAGACTCCACTGATTTTTTAACTTGATTTTAAAAAAAAATGAAATCATGTTTAGTATCTTCTTATCATGAACATAGAATTTGTGCTTTCCGATAAATAACACGATGATAATAATAAAATCGTGAATAGAAAAAAGTTCTCTTGCCTTGTTAATTTTCACAAAGACAATTATGGGAAATTATTTCGGCACCACCTCATATTTGGAGAAAATGCATGTACACCATGGATTACATACACTGTAATACTGTATTATTTTTGGATTATATTTTATATCAATTAGTCACTTTTTCGTTAATAGTGTTAAGTGAATGATGATGTTATAATGATATTTTTGTCAAATCACTATATTGTAATGACTCATTGTAGAAAATAAAAAGATTAGGAGGTGTAATGACATTATAAAATTCCTAAGTGGTATAGAGAAAATCTCCAAAAATTAAATAAAAAATTAATAATAATAATTCATATAATTATATATAATAAATTCACATTATTATTAAATTAAAAACATTTAAAATTTATCCCCCAAACCTCTCATTTTTAGTTGTAGCCTGATCACAGTTCTAGTAGTGCTATTTTCGATGGTTGTGTTGAAGCCAACAGATGAAGACTTCTTGCAGTAAACTCTAAGCTGCACCGAAAGCTAAGTTGAAAACTTTAGCAAATTTGGCAGCATGCTCCAGCTTGCATGCAAAGTGTGTCTAAGATGTGTGACACTGTTCACACGTCTATGACACTATAAATTGAGCCTTCCATTGCTTTGTAACATCATCCCAAGATCCAGAGAGTAAACACAGAGAGTTGAGAGTGTATTTTGAGAATTTTTTGTAAAGTTTCGTGTAAGCTTTGTAATTCTTTATTTGTGATATAAAGAATAGTTTTCTCTCATTTCTCCTCTATTAGTGTGTGTTTAATCACAACAAGTGGTATCAGTAGCTAAGGTTACTCGGAGGGATCCCGAAACTCAGTAACAGAGATTCAGTTCGGAAAGTCGGTTCCGACAAAAGTTGTCGAAAATCGATTTTGAGCATACCATCAGACGTTTCACGGCGAGACGAGCACATTGGTATTTTCCGGCGATCAAACGGAGGTCTCAGCAGCTGTCACGCGCCTCCATTCGCAGGACGCGCGTTCCAAGGAAGAAGACGATACACGTGGCGACACGTCAGCGCCCAGTCAGCGCCCAGTCAGCAGCCCAGTCAATTTAGTCCCTGAATTTTTTGGAAATTGCAACTTAGTCCCTGAACTTTTCCGTAATTGTATTTTTGGCCCCTGTACTTTTGGAAATTGCATTTTGACCCATGTAATTTCTGAAATTTGTAAATTGATCCATGTGTCGGATTTTGACAAACGAAGTGTCATTTCCACCATTTTTGACCATTCCGGACGCAACGGTAAGGTCCGTTTTTTGAAATTCTGCTTAGAATTTTTATGATGGAAGGGGGCAACGGAAAAATGGTTTTGTTAACCAGTACAAACTATTTCACATGGAGAGGAAGGATAAAAGACCTTCTGTATGTGAAGGACTATGATGGATCAGTATTTCTGGAGCAGAAACCAGAAGGAATGACCGATGGAAAGTGAGCTAATCTTCACCAGAAAACATGCAGTACTATTCATCAGTGGATCGACGACAGTATCATGAACCATGTCAGTGAAGAAACAAATGCACGTGTCTTATGGGGAAAGCTGGAGGAGCTTTTCCGAGCAAAGACTGGAAACAACAAGCTGTAATACATCAAGAAGATGATGGGTTTGAAATACCAGGAAGGTACAGTTGTGGCGGACCACATCAACGATTTCCTCGAAACCATGAAAGAATTGTCGGGATTGGGCATAGACTTCGGTGATGAGGTAAATGGCTTAATACTCCTTAATACGTTACCAGAATCTTGGGAAACGTTCAGATCTACGGTGATAAATTCAGCCGCAGATGGGAAAGTCACTATGGAGATGGCAAAGACCAGGATTTTCGAGGAAGAAAAGAGGACGAGAATGCATGAGTCAGCATCAACCTCAACCTCAGAAGCTTTAGTGACAGAGAAGAACACCAGAAGGGGGAGGAGTAAAAGCCGAGGCCCAGGAAGATCAGACAAGAACCATGGGAAATCAAGAACGAGAGATATTGAGTGCTATCACTGCAAGAAGAAAGACCATATAAAGCGGGATTGCTACAAACTGAAGAATGAGCAGTCCAGGAGAGATGGTGACTCTAATCAAGAAAGAGTTGCCACTACCACCGAAAAAACCTGCAAAGAATTTCATATAATATATGAAGAAAATGTTGTGAATCTTGCCAACCACGAGACCAGTTGGGTGATAGATAGTGGCTCCTCCATACACGCCACATCTCGCAGAGACTTCTTTTCATCTTACACACCAGGGGACTACGGTGCTGTAAGGATGGGGAATGACAGACAATCCAAAGCCATCGGTATTGGAGACATCTGCCTTGAAACAGACAACGGGACAAGTCTAGTGTTAAAGGGAGTCAAGCACATCCCAGACATTCGGTTAAACCTGATCTCAACAGGCAAGCTGGATGATGAAGGTTTATGCAGCACTTTTAGTGACGGATGTTGGAAGCTCACTAAAGGATCAATGGTCATGGCACGAGGTAAAAAAGACTCAACCATGTATTTGATGCATGCTAAGCTTTCAAATAGTAGCATAAATACAGTCAACAGTAATGAGGTAGCCGAGCTATGGCACAAAAAGCTCGGTCACATGAGTCAAACGGGGATGAAGATACTACGCAGGCGGAATGTTCTTCTGGAATTGAAGAACTCACACTTACGGAAGTGTGAACACAACATGGCTGGAAAGCAGAACAGAGTGTCCTTCCAGAGCTCACCGCCTCAGAGGAAACCGGAGGTACTTGACCTCATACATTCAGATGTATGCGGTCCGATGCAGACACGAACACTTGGAGGGTCACTGTATTTTATGACATTTATTGATGATCATTCAAGGAAGATCTGGGCATACACCTTGAAGAGAAAAGATCAAGTGCTGGGAGTGTTCAAGGAGTTTCACGCCCTGGTGGAGAGAGAAATCGGTAAGAAACTTAAATGCATCAGAACAGATAACGGTGGAGAATACAGAGGTCCGTTTGATCAATACTGCAAGACGCAAGGAATCAGACATCAAACGACACCTCCAAAGACACCTCAGCTGAATGGCCTAGCTGAGAGAATGAACAGAACCTTGTGCGAAAGGGTCAGAAGCTTGCTGTCACAAGCCAAGCTGCCGAAGACAATTTGGGGGGAGGCACTCAACACAGCAGTTCATGTTTTAAACATGTCCCCAGCGGTCGCACTGAAAGGTAATGTTCCTAACCAAGCTTGGACAGGTAAAGAAGTGTCATACGAACACTTGCATGTCTTTGGGTGCAAAGCTTTTGTACACATCCCAAAGGACGAGAGATTCAAGCTTGATGCAAAGACGCGACAGTGTGTCTTTATTGGCTATGGTCAAGATGATTTCGGCTACAAACTGTATGATCCTGTGGAGAAGAAGATCGTCAGGAGCCGAGATGTTGTCTTTGTTGAAGACCAGACCATAGAAGATATCCGGAAGGAGATGAAGACAATGCCCCGGCAATACAGAAATGTGAATCCAGAACCTCATACACCAGTGCCAATACGAGTTGAAGATGAGGTTCCCAGACATGAGGGTACATGTGATGAAGCTCCCAGAGATGATGATCATGATCAACCACCAGTACCAGAAGTTCCACCAACAGTTCCACAGAGAAGGTCTGACAGAGAGAGGCGACCTTCAACCAAATACTCTGCATATGAGTATGTGCTGCTTACTGACGGGGGAGAACCCGAGAGCTACAAGGAGTCTGTGGAAACAGAGGACAGAGAAAAGTGGGAGGAAGCCATGCAAGATGAGATGAAATCTTTGCATGATAATCACACTTTTGAGTTGGTGAAATTGCCAAGAGGCAAGCGGGCTTTGAAGAACAAATGGGTGTACAAGGTGAAGCAACAGGAGCACACTTCACAACCCCGATACAAAGCCAGACTAGTCGTCAAGGGATTCAATCAGAGGAAAGACATTGACTTCGATGAAATCTTCTCTCCAGTTGTGAAGATGTCATCCATCAGAGTGGTACTCAGCTTAGCAGCAAGCCTCGACCTGGAAGTTGAGCATATGGATGTCAATACCGCATTTCTTCACGGGGATCTGGAAGAAGAAATTTACATGGAGCAACCAGAAGGCTTCAGAGTCAGCGGGAAAGAGAACTATGTGTGCAGACTCAGGAAAAGCCTCTACGGTTTGAAACAGGCACCGAGACAGTGGTACGTGAAGTTTAAGTCAGTTATGGGGGAGCAGGGATACAGAAGACCACTTCAGACCATTGTGTTTTCGTTCAGAAGTTTTCTGACGATGACTTTATCATCTTACTGTTATATGTAGATGATATGTTGATAGTTGGCAAGAATCAATCGAGGATTGATAACTTGAAGCAGCAACTGAGTAAGTCTTTTGAGATGAAAGACTTGGGGCCAGCTAAACAGATTCTTGGCATCAGGATCGGCCGTGATCGGAAAGCCAGGAGGTTATACTTGTCACACGAGGAGTACATCGAGAAGGTATTTCATAGATTCCAGATGGACAAGGCTAAAACGGTTAGCACTCCTCTTGCTACCCACTTTAGATTGAGTACACAACAGAGTCCCTCTACTGAGTCAGAGAAGGAGGAAATGAAACAGGTTCCATACACCTCAGCAGTGGGAAGTCTTATGTATGTCATGGTGTGCACGAGGCCGGACTTAGCACACGCAGTTGGATTGGTCAGCCGGTTTATGTCAAACCCAGGATGGGAACACTGGAATGCTATCAAATGGATCATGCGGTATCTTCGAGGCACATCCAAAATGAGGCTATGTTTTGGAAGCAGCGACAAACCAGTGTTGATAGGCTACACCGATTCAGATATGGCAGGAGATGTGGATACCCGAAAGTCTACTTCGGGGTATTTGATTACTCTCTCAGGAGGAGCTGTGGCATGGCAGTCTAGGTTGCAGAGATGTGTTGCACTTTCTACAACATAGGCATAATTCATTGCAGTTACAGAAGCTTGCAAGGAATTACTGTGGATGAAGACATTCGTCCAGGAATTGGGTTTCAAGCAGGACAAGTACATTTTGTACTACGATAGCCAGAGTGCTATCTATCTCGGTAAAAATTCCACATTTTATTCGAGGTCAAAACATATCGATGTGAGGTATCACTGGATACGGGACGTCCTGAGCTCAAAGTTGTTAGAACTCAGGAAAATTCACACCGACGACAACGGTGCCGATATGTTCACGAAGGTTTTACCGAAAGAGAAGCTTGAAATATGTCGTGCTATAGCCGGGATGACAAAACTCTCCACATAGTCAGAGTGGGGAGATTCAGGGAACTACGATTGGCTTGATCCCAACTCAGGGTACGTAGGCAGTCATACAGATGCAACCAGGGGAGGATCCTTTTGAGGATCCGATTTGGATGATTGATGATCGGCTCGGATTTGGGGAAATCTTCACCGAGGGAGAGATTTGTTGAAGCCAGCAGATGAAGACTTCTTGCAGTAAACTCCAAGCTTCACCGAAAGCTAAGTTGAAAACTTTGGCAAATTTGGCAGCATGCTCCAGCTTGCATGCAAAGCGTGTCTAAGAAGTGTGACAATGTTCACACGTCTATGACACTATAAATTGAGCCTTCCATTGCTTTGTAACATCATCCCAAGATCCAGAGAGTAACACAGAGAGTTGAGAGTGTATTTTGAGAGTTTTTTGTAAAGTTTCGTGTAAGCTTTGTAATTCTTTATTTGTGATATAAAGAAGAGTTTTCTCTCATTTCTCCTATATTAGTGTGTGTTTAATCACAACATGTTGTGTATGAGGGGTATATTAGGGCTAGTGTTAGGGGCGCGAGGGAGCTATGACAAGCATGTGTATGGTAGAGAGCTCAGCGTACATGTGGTGGGGGATCTAGTGTGCATCTATGTGGTGACTGATGAGGAAGTTGAGAATCATACACATCCATATATTATGGTTCCCTCAATTATTATCCTTTTATAATGTCTCTTGATCATTGTCAACAATTTTGTTTATAACTTTATAATAAAAACTAATTTCCCCGGTGAAGATTTTCTGAAGAGTTTATGTTTTATGGTATCCCTACCTTGTTAATATTAAATCATGTTACATATATTTTTTGACATTGAAAGGTTCATTAGATTATAGATAATACTATTGTCGCCGTCGTCATTATCATAAATATTGTTATTATAAATATTTTTATTTTTTATTTAAAGATTATCTCTACATCATCAAAGAATACTGACAATATCATTGTACCTCATAACTTTTCTATTTTCTACTAATTATGAGCCCTTACAATGTAGTGATTTGACAAAAATATCCTTCAGACGTCATCATTCAATTAGCATCGTTAACGAAAAAGTGAATTATTGATACAAATCACAAATCAGAGGTGGTGCATTATCATTATCAGAAATTCGTGGAAGCTACATGTACTTTCCTAAATTTGAAGAACTGTAATCGAGTCGCAACCGAACCGCAACCGTAAACTAGAGGTGTTCATAGGGTTGGGTCAACCCGCGACTCGACCCGACCCGACCCGCGCGAGTTCAAAAAAAATTACAAAATTTCAACCCGACCCGAAGTTTTCGGGTTGGGCAACGAGTTTGATACTAAAATCCGACCCGACCTGACCCTATAATATTTTTATTATTTTTCTAAAATTTTTATTATTTTCTACAATTTTTATTAATTTTCTAAAAAAAAAATTATTTTTTTTTAAGTTTTTACTATTATTTAATTTGTTTATTACTTTTTTGTATTAATACTTTATATATATGATAATTTTTTAGACATAAAATAACTAATATTTATATTTCAAAATAATTAGTTCATTAAAAAAATTATTTTTTTAATGAGCCGACGTCCCGACCCGACCCGACCCGACCCGAACTTGATCGGGTTCCACCTTCGCGTGACCCGACCCGCGACCCGACTTTCCGTGACCCGACCCGATCGGGTCTTATAAAATTTCAAAAAACCCGACCCGACCCGTGAACACCCATACCGAAAACTGTAACCGAACCGAACCGGACCCGTCCAGTTCGGTTACAGTTGGCTTAAAAACCAACCATCGATTTGGGAGATTGAAACCGTAACTATTACGTACAGTTACAATTTCAACCGTTAACCATTGAGTATTTATAGTTTTTTTGTTTGTTTATTTTTTTTTAAATTATAATAATATAAAATAATAAAAATCCCTAAATTGTCCTCCTAATAATGTATGGTTTAGTAAATCTTTAATTTTTTTTTATTATTTTATAACACTTTAAATTTTTCTATTTTATAAAAAAATTATTACAGTTTTAACCTTAAACCGAACCGAACCATATCGATTCGGTTTAAGGTTACGATTGCAGTTCGATTTTTGCCAAACCATAACCAATTCATAAACCGTACGGTTCGTTTACGGTTCCAATCGTAGCCAAACCGTGCGCATATATATGTATTATTTGGACTAATTATGCATATATCCGATAAATGACTTGCAAAATAGCCATTATACATACCTAAAAAAGAAGCCATTATTCACGCGTGCTTTTTACCTTGCAACTCTATCAAAAGTGAACTCCAATATTAATTATTCTCTCCATATGTGGTTTCGAGAGTGACATAAGGAAGATTGAAACTGCCATTTTATATATTTATAAGTGAATGATAAAGGGCCACTTGCTTTAATTTTGATCAATTTAGAACAAATTTTCATACAAGAATATATCCTTTGAATATTAGTGACAAGATTATAACTAAATATCAATATATCAAATTACAATTGACATTTAATGAAAAAGCTAGGGCGCCCCAAAGGATGTGACTTGACAACAAAATATTTAGGATTCGAGTCAATGAGGTGTATTTCTTTGTGGCGTATTTTTTTGTAAGAATCTGTCGAAGATTTTACCTACTCCGCTTAAGCATGAGATGAATGGTTTAACAACGAGGATTCCAATATTTCCAAAAAAACTGGGACTTTTTTTTTAATCTGATTCAAATCATATACATATATCAATGATTATTGTCAAGGAAATCATATCTTTTTATTATATAAACAATCTCTAAGATAAGATTCTAGATATCTATTGGAGATCGTTCTAAGAGATATGATTTCCTTAACAGTTATAAATACCACATTTTAAAATGTCAAAATTAAACTATTTTTCTAATGGAGGAGAAGGCATCTTTTAGAAAACCAAATGGACTACATGGCTAAATGTAGGTAATCTTTGCATAGCCCATTAATGTGGCAATTTATTTCAATTCATATTGGCCACAAAAATAGAACCCAACTTATGTTTCTTTTCCTCTAATGGCTTAAAGACAATTACATAAAAGAGAATGCGTATGCATTCAACCAATTTGTGAATGTAACATGTGAGGGAAAAAAAAAAGAAGTCATCATGCATTGTATCCAAATTGATGAAGAATACATATTCCACTCTTGAATTAATGAAACTAGCAACGGATTGGTTCTTTTTTTATATAATAAAATATAAAGAAGAAAAGAAAAAATAAACTAATTCATAAGGTTAATTCAAAATGAAATAAAGCAGTAATACAAAAACTATAGATTCTTGGGCAAAAAAAAAAAAAAAAAACATTATAAGAAAGTAAAATTAATGATTTTTTATAAGAAATATATTTGGGTTGGGATGGAAAACCATATCTACATTAAACAACTACTCGTATTCATTATTAGTATTAACGTATTTATGGCCAATCCAACAGCGCTAGAGATAACTAATAACTTTCATATGAGGACCTATGCATGACCTAAAAAGGATCAGGCTCGTGTGCTTTTGAAAATTTCCGTTTAAGATTTGATAAGGTCACTTGATGGTATAAGGTTTCAGGATTTCACTTTAAGGTTTTGGGTTCGAATCCAGTGAGTGCGTTTCTTGTATGAGCTTGAGACAGCGGGGAGTTTTACATGTTCCGCTTAAGCTCGGAAGAGGTGGTTTGGCGGTGAGATTTCCAACGATTTTTTTTAAAAATTGATAAGGATGGCAGAGGGTCCGGTCAGGTTGGGGTTTTGCTAAGCCCGGCCCTGGCCTGGATTATGTCGAGTTGAACCGGAATTTTTCAAAATAATAATTTTTTATTTGTAAAATAAAATAAATATTTTTTTTTGAAATCTTAAAAAACTTAAAAATGAAAAAATTAAGAATGTCGATATTTTTAGTGTTTTTTTATTGTATCTTAAAAATTTAGTATTAAGAATTAAAAATTAATTTATACAATAAAAAAATATTTTTATCTATAAAAACCGCCCGAAAACTAAAATTTCCCTCTTGGGTCGGGCTAGACTCTGACGGGTCTCGGATTTTTCTACCATCGGACTTTTCTGGTTTCCCTATTGATAAGTAACTTAGAAGTTAATTTGAATTATAATGAAGCTCCTCCTATATTTTGTAAAGTTCCAAAAGAGCATGCCTTTTATTTAGCTTATTTTTTCACTCCCCACTCTCTAGCTTTGTCTCAACGACATTTTTTTTTTTTTTTAACTTTGGATATTAAAGAAAATTAAACTTCAATCTGTTTCATCCTTTAAGAAAATTATTGAGGATAACATGTTGACGGATGATTTAGGTCTCAGGGCAATATGGGAATATTACTCCCGAGACAATCTCCCTCAATAGTGAATTTATTTGGTTATGGGGGACCAAAAGCAAACTTAGCAAAAGATAGATAAATACGCCAATTGACAAGGAGATTTAACGTGGTTCGGCGGATCTTGGTCCGACCTACGTCCACGGGCACAAAAAGGATGATATTTTTATTACTCAAACATGCTTCTCAGCTCTGCGTCTTATTTTTTACAAGTCTGATGGTAATGATTCTGATGATTATTCTTAATGCTCTCCACTTGTCCCCCTCTGTATGCACACTCTACCCTTCTATTTATAATAGTGTAGAAATCAGATTCCTTCTCCTACAAGAATTTCCTAGTTGGAACTATTCCCTTTTCCCATAAGGATTCCTAGTCAAAACTATTCACTTTTCTCATAAGGATTCCTAATCAAAACTACCTTTACTTTTTTTATCATACTAGGACTCTGACTCACCAGTTTTTCCCATGAAAATAGGATAACTTGTCGTCTTATCCGCAAGAATAGGGTGTCATCTTCCGGAGCACGCCTCGCCATATGCTCGGTCTTCATGAGGTCGGTCATAATGGTCATTTGAGCTGAGAATGCTGTTGTCGATCTTATAATGCCCGGTCATCCGATCTTATGTGGTCGGGTTACAGATCATAAGTGCTCGGCCCATAACTAATGTGTCGGGTCGGTATTAATGATCTCGATCAAGAAGAGAGTTACCCTTTTACCCCTGCCGTGCTGCTTAAATATCATAGTGCCTAAAAAACACCATCAACATCTATCCCCTAGTTCTCGGTAACAACGAGTTTGTGAGTTGATGCCGGGAACTATAAAAAAAGATGGTGTGTCGAAGAATCCGTCGGTGGTCACTCCAGGAACCGCAGAGAAAAATGCCTTGGCTGCAAATATGGTCCTTCCTGCCACCTTCATGTGCTCAGTCAACGAGGATCCCGATATCTACTTGTGGAGAAAATGCTTTGCCCTTATGCTGATGACGATCGACTCGGTGGGACGTAACCCGACCCCAAGCTGAGAAGAACATTTGGCTCTGGGGGAATGTCACCTCCCCAGACCAATAGAGGGCCGACCAATGGGAGATGCTCCGATCCCATGTCGATGATAAGTCTCTCGGTGGGACGTATCCCGACCCCGAGCTAAAGAAAAGACTTGGCTCTGAGGGAATGTTACATCCCCAGTCCAAAGAAGCCGACTCGGTGGGACGTAACCCGACCCCGAGCTGAAAGAAAGACTTGGCTCTGGGGGAATGTTACATCCTTAGTCCAAAGAAGCCGACTCGGTGGGATATAACCCGATCCCGAGCTAAAAGAAAGACTTAGCTCTGGGGGAATGTTACATTCTCAGTCCAAAGAAGCCGACTCGGTGGGACGTAACCCGACCCCGAGCTAAATAAAGACTTGGCTTTGGGGGAATATTACATCCTCAGTCCAAAGAAGCCGACTCGGTGGGACGTAACCTGACCCCGAGCTGAAAGAAAGACTTGGCTCTGGGGGAATCCCCAGTCCAAAGAAGCCGACTCGGTGGGACGTAACCCGACCCCGAGCTGAAAGAAAGACTTGGCTCTGGGGGAATCCCCAGTCCAAAGAAGCCGACTCGGTGGGACGTAACCCGATCCCGAGTTGAGAAAGACTTGGCTCTGGGGGAATATTACATCCCCAGTCCAAAGAAGCCGACTCGGTGGGACGTAACCCGACCCCGAGCTAAAAGAAAGACTTGGCTCTGGGGGAATGTTACATCCCCAGTCCAAAGAAGCCGACTCGGTGGGACGTAACCCGACTCCGAGCGGAATAAACCATAAGGCCTCGGCGGAACAAAATCCAGCCCCGAGTCGAATAACCAAGCGGCCTCGGCGGAACGAAATCCAGCCTCGAGCCGAATAAACAAGTGGCCTCGGCGGAACGAAGTCCAGCCCCGAGCCAAATAAACAAGTGGCCTCGACGGAACGAAATCCAGCCCATAGCCGAATAAACATCGGTTTCGGCGGTACAAGAGCAGACCCGAACCGGAAAGAGACATCGGTCTCGGCGGTACAAGAGCAGACCTGAGCCGGAAAAAGACATCGGTCTCGGCGGTACAAGAGCATACCCAAGCCGGAAAGAAACATCGGTCTATGTGGTACAAGAGCAGACCCGAGCCGGAAAGAAACATCGGTCTCGGCGGTACAAGAGCATACCCGAGCCGGAAAGAAACATCGGTCTCCAGGGCAGTGGCATAATCTGATACGTCTTGAATCCTCAGGTGAGTCCACAACTTCCCGACCTTCAAACCTCACTTGAGACTTTCTAGCGCTTCCGATGACTCGTACGCTCCGACCTCGAGCACCAAATTGTGGTATCTTTCAATAAAATTCCTCAGGGGCTCATCATCCCTCTGCTTCATCAGTCTCAATTCTCCCACCATTTTCTTGGTGACGCAGGCCCCTTTGAAGTGTCGAACAAATGACATTCTGAGTTGAGCGAAGTTACTGATGCTTCCCGAGGCGAGACTTCTGAACCACAGAATGACAGACCCGCCCAAGGTTAGGGGGAATGCTTTGCAAATGGCATCCCCTACTACTCCTTGGACCTCCATCAATAGGACGAAACTTTCACTATGGGACTTTGGATCTGAATGGCCTTTGTAGGGCGTCATGGATGGCATGTTGAAATATCTTGGGAATTTTGCCGACCTTATTTCTTCTGTGAAGGAAGATTCAACCTCACCGTCCCGAGCATCTGTTGTATCAATCTTGGGGTTTACTCCCCACTTGGCCATTTCTTTTCTTAACCAAGACTTTATACTGCCATCTGTGTCACTACGCCGCCTCCCGCGGCCTCCTTAGCGTCTGTCACCATGGGTGCGGCGTTCCTCATGACTTGAGACTTCCCGTCCAGTTTCACCATGCTTCATATCTCCCCTTCTAGTGTCGCGGGGGCTATCATAGGAAGAATCTGGTGATTGTCTCCCCTCTTCTTCTTCCCACGTATCCTCCGTTTGTAAATCTTTTTCTACTACTACGGACCTCATCCCGTAGGGACCCTTCCTCATCGGTTCATCGTCATCACTCACATCGGCGACCCTTTTTCCTTTCGCAATTTCGCCTCTCCTCCGACTGGCACCGGCTTCAAGCTTCTCGCGGTTCCCCCCTTCCATTTTCTCCAGTCAGTCCATCATGGTTTTTAGGAGGGTCTGACTATCCTCATTGTCCTTCTTTATGCTTTCTTCTATCTTCTTCATCCAATCTGTAGCCGGATTCCCCGACGATTGGTGATTTCCACCTTCTGCCATCGTCTTACTACGCGAGCCGCTTTTTGTTGGAGGTCCCCACAGACGGCGCCAACTGTTGACGGCTGATTTTGGTCTCAGGGCAATATGAGAATATTACTCCCGAGACAATCCTCCCTCAATAGTGAATTTGTTTGGTTATGGGGGACCAAAAGCAAACTTAGCAAAAGACAGATAAATACGCCAATTGACAAGGAGATTTAACGTGGTTCGGCGGATCTTGGTCCGACCTACGTCCACGGGCACAAAAAGGATGATATTTTTATTACTCAAACATGCTTCTCAGCTCTGCGTCTTGTTTTTTACAAGTCTGATGGTAATGATTCTGATGATGATTCTTAATGCTCTCCACTTGTCCCCCTCTGTATGCACACTCTACCCTTCTATTTATAATAGTGTAGAAATCAGATTCCTTCTCCTACAAGAATTTCCTAGTTGGAACTATTCCATTTTTCCATAAGGATTCCTAGTCAAAACTATTCCATTTTCTCATAAGGATTCCTAATCAAAATACCTTTACTTTTTTTATCATAGTAGGACTCTGACTCACCAGTTTTCCCCATGAAAATATGATAACTTGTCGTCTTATCCGCAAGAATAGGGTGTCATCTTCCGGAGCGCGCCTCGCCATATGCTCGGTCTTCATGAAGTCGGTCATAATGGTCATTTGAGCTGAGAATGCTGTTGTCAATCTTATAATGCCCGGTCATCCGATCTTATGTGGTCGGGTTACAGATCATAAGTGCTCGGCCCCTAACTAATGTGGTCGGGTCGGTATAATGATCTCGATCAAGAAGGGAGTTACCCTTTTACCCCTGCCGTGCTGCTTAAATATCATAGTGCCTAAAAAACACCATCAACATAACATAATAATTTCATGTCTTGTTATTGAATACATGAGGAACAAAAATAATCTAGTAATATAATATAAAATTATATTAAAATTTTAATATATTAGAACACATCAACAACAATTATAAATGTAATATGTTGACGGTGGATTTTGGTCTCAGGACAATATGAGAATATTACTCCCGAGACAATCTTCCCTCAATAGTGAATTTGTTTGGTTATGGGGGACCAAAAGCAAACTTAGCAAAAGACAGATAAATATGCCAATCGACAAAGAGATTTAACGTGGTTCGGCGGATCTTGGTCCGACCTACGTCCACGGGCACAAAAAGGATGATACTTTTATTACTCAAACGCGCTTCTCAGCTTGGCTTCTTATTTTTTATAAGTCTGATGGTAATGAATTTGATATTGATTCTCTCCTTATGCACACTCTACCCTTCTATTTATAATAGTGTAGAAATCAGATTCATTCTCCTATAAGAATTTCCTAGTTGAAACTATTCCCTTTTCCCATAAGGATTCCTAGTCAAAACTATTCCCTTTTCCATAAGGATTCCTAATCAAAACTACATTTACTTTCTTTATCCTACTAGGACTCTGTCTCACCAGTTTTCCCCATGAAAATAGGATAACTTGTCGTCTTATCCGCAAGAATAGAGTGTCATCTTCTGGAGCATATCTCGCTATCTGGTCGGTCTTCATGAGGTCGGTCATTATGGTCATTTGAACTGAGAATGCTTCTGCCGATCTGATAATGTCCGGTCATCCGAACCGAAGTGGTTGGTCACCTACCATTAAATGCTCGACCCTCACTTATGTGGTCGGTCATGATGGTCATTTTTTAATGATTTTGACCAAGGAAGGAATTTACCCTTTTACCCATGCCGTGCTGCTTAAATATCATAGTGCCTAAAAAACACCATCAACATAATACATTAAATTACTTCAATTAAATTTATGTTAAAATTTCATAATTGTTTATTTTTTAAGAACCAAATTTCATAATTGTTACTATTTGTACTATTCCTCCTAAATTACAATAACGGTATTCATATAATTTTTTGTACAACCAAGTGCAATTAAAAAAATTAAAAGGTAAAAGGGAAGTAAATTTATTTTCAATTACACTTGGTTGTACCTGTATAAAGTGTTGTAAGAATGTGTCCAATGGTGTGACTTGGTGGTGTAGAGTTCAAGATCTCATCTTGAGATTCCGAGTTCGAATCCAGTGAGTGCGTTTCTTGTAAGAGCTTGGGATAGTCAGATGTTTTATCTGTTCCGCTTAAACTCGGAAGAGATGATTTGACGACGAAAATTCCAACGATTCCAAAAAAAAAAAAAAAAAAGAGGTGTATGAATGTCATTGTTGCCTAAATTAATATTTTGACTCCTAAATTAATATTTAAGACTCTTGCATCAAAAATCTAAAATTTTATTTGAAAAAAACAGGATTATGACTTAATTGGATTACGAATAAATTTCTTTATTTGAAAAACAGATTAAAATCTTGTCTCTATTTTATAAATAAATAAATTAAGCTAAAGCAAAAGGGAAATTGATGAACCAAGAAATAAAATGGTGTCAAATTAGACACGTGTTTCCACAAGAACAAAATCTTCAGTTTCGTAACAGTATCTTATGACTTATCTCTCTGTTCCAGAAAGAGAACAGGATCCAACAGCTGTCACAAAACTCGGAGTAACAGTACTTTTATACCACGTGTCTAGTTATCATTAGTGTTTGTCAGGTGACGTCTATCAGTTGTCATGGACGTACCCTGTCACCCGCCCTGGGATAAATCTGAGCAGTAAATCTGCGTGGACACGTGCCGTGATTTGACAGCGGGAGCACGCCTAATTTAATTTTACGACGTGTGACATTTGTCGGACGCGTGATGGATAAAGCTTGTGGCAATGTACAAAGTACAAACCACAAAGCAAATGCTTGATAATTTGCAATTCTGCTTTTGCTTCTGCTTCTGCTTCTGCTTCTCGGTGAGCTTTTTACCTATATGCCCTTTAGCTTTTGGTTTTACTAGATTTTTATGTACGGCCAAGTTTAAGTGACTGATATGATTCATATGAAGATCACCACAAAGCATATTCTTTACTTGGCCCTCAAATTAGGGTTGGTAAATGGGTTAAATTTTGAAATCAAGTGTTATATATTAATATTTTAAGATATTAGAAAAATATAATTTATTAATTTTTGAATTGATACTTTTAACGTGTTTTTTCAGACCCGAATTTAAATAAAAATACCTAAAATATAACTGGGTTTTTTTACCTAAAAATTGAGCATAGCTACATGGATAGGGACAATTATATTTGAAATTTATAGAATTGAACTTAGAATATGTATCATTTTTATGTTTAATGGAAAAAAATTTCGAGTTCAATAATTCAGATTTCAATTTCAATATATCTTATATGGGTATTGGTATATATTAACAATGATAGGGAGATTAAACAGAGATAAAACAGGGATACAAATATAACTAAAATTATGTCGTTTTGATTATGTTCCAATTTTTTTTTTTAAAAAAGAAGTCTAAATAATATGTTTTGATTTTATTATTTGTCCCAATTTAATCTCTAATTTATCATCCTTATATTTTTCTTAATTGATAGATATCGTGGAAATTACCACGGTCGAGTATAAATGTGCGGATGAGTGATTAATATTAGTTACCAAATAAAAATAATAATATATTTGAAAACACGTACTAACGGCAAGCTTTCAAAGTTAAGCTGACTAAACATACTCTAATTAATTGGATTAGAGAAAGTAAATAAATTTCTTTGAAGAAACAAGATTAATGTGATCTTGGGTCTACATCAGAAAATCTTTAAAGAAAGATGATGACCGAGATAATACCCACGAACATTTTTTTTTTTTTTTTGGAAACGATGGAAATCCCGCCACCAAACCACCCATTCTGGGCCGCGTTGCAGGTAAAACCACCGACTGTCCCAGACTCTTACAAGAAGTGCACCCCTGGATTCGAACCCAGAACCTCAAGGTAGGATCCTGGACCCTATACCACCAAGCCACACCCCTTGGGGACAATACCCATCATCACCAACTTTGTTGCATTATAGTCAAACTTGGCCATGGCAGCACTTGATTGCTACTTTTTCTTTGGTAACTGAAGTGTCTGAGTCAGCTTACGTACACCTCAATTAATCTTCAAGAAATGTGTCACGTGTCCTCAGAAGTTTCTCAATATATACAAGGGTAAGTCATTGGCTTTTTATATTAGGGAATATGAACGCAAAAAATACATTTAATGAGATTCGAACCTTAAACCTAAGAGATAATAAATCACTCTGACCTAGAGCCAGTGAGGCAACCATTGGGATTACTTGATTGCTTTGATCTTTAACATTGTTACATTTATATACCATCAACATTTGAGTTCATATCTGCAGTTGATATGCTCGATCAGTTCTTTAAAATGGACATAATTAAACATCATTAACAACAAACTTAAGGATTACCAAGATATAAATTAAACATATAAATATTGTAGAAAATTTTCTAACATTAAGTGTATATTGTTGAGGCAGTTGTGGAACCCCTAGGGTCGGATCGGTGCCCCCCGCAATAGAAATGAGTATAACCTAAGGATATCAGGGATAGGTGTATTTAAAAATATTTTAATGAAAACTACATTCCGATATGAGTCCGTAGGAAAAAAAAGAGGACTAAATCGGAGTCCGGATGCTCCAGAACGGATAAAATGAAGTTTTAGTGTTAATATGCTCTCAGTGTCGCGACGAAGAAGTTGAGAGTCGCGACACTCCAAAGTGCGAGAGCAACTCCGAGAGCTGAACGTTCCGACGTTGTGACGCGCAAAGGTGAGAGTCGCGACGCTGGGAGGTCTGATGCTTAGTGTCGCGATGCTGGAAGGTCAGTGTCGCGATGCTCCCCTAGACAGTGAGCAATTTCAACCTTCAAATCAATCCTAAACACTTCTAATTTTCTCCTATCATTTCAATACACCTTAAAACCAATTTTAACATAAAAACCAACCACAACACATGTTATACAACTAACATACATGTATTCTAAATACATATATGCATTTGTTTGAATTAAAACATAAACCAATTTAGAATCCCACTATGAAATGTCTCATAAACAATTCTAATTCACCAAAATGTGGTCAAGTGATTCTAGAATGGTAGCCATAGTTCTAAGCTTTAATTTAGAGTTTCAAACTCTTATTAATTATTCCATGTCCAACATGAACATCTTTGAATTAATTAACAAGCATATCATGTTTATACTTCCAAAGCATTCTAATATAATTTATTAGCCTTATTTCAACTTTAAGATATGTAATCATGCATCCAATACATAATTCATCAATGTTTGTCTCATTAATGAAAAACTCACTAATAAAGAATATAGCTTAAGAGAAGTTCAACTTACCTAACAAGCTTGATGCAAGATTTAATCTGCTTCTCCTTTGTTGAGATGGTTGAAGAACTTCCAAGGATTAGCAAGCTTGACTCCAAGATCCAATCTTGATTCCAATGCAAGCAAGCTTCACTCCAAGATCCAATCTTGATTCCTCCTTGTTTAAATGTTGTAGAGATCTTCCAAAGCTTCTCTAAACATTTCTCTTCTCTAGGCTAATTTCTCCAAGAATTGCTTGTATTTAGTTTTCCTAAGCTTGATTAAAACCATTGCTCAAGCTTGCTATTTATAGCAAAACTTAGGCATTTTTAATTAATAAAAGTTTTAATCAACTTTTATGTGGGCTTAATCTAATTTATCCAAATATGTATAATTAGATGTGACTAATCACTTTTATCTACCATTTTGATTTAATCCAATTAAATCAAGACAAAGCTTAATTAATAGATTAGTTACATGTCTTCCACTTTCATTTAATCCAATTAAATCAAGCCAAAAAGAACACATATAATTACATACTTGCAATTACCATAATATCCTCAAATGATAGTGATAATTATGAAATTACGACAAAGCCATTGTGTAATTATTAAATTAATCCAATTAATCTAATTATGTTAAAGTAAATAATCAATGTTATCCAATAACACTTGATTATCTTAGTTGATAATTATAATATCGAATATTATCTTTTATCAAAATTAATCGGCTACCCAAGTTCTCAACGAGTACACATCATATTGGGACTCTCTAAGTTCAGACACGTTCGTCATATAAGCCTAACTAATATGTATGTAATTCGACCACCTCCAAATTCGGGCAGAACACGAAAGACTTTCTAAACTATACAAGTTGAGGTCATCACATATGTTTAACAATCCATCTGTCGTAGGCTATCCGAGTTATGCTCATAAAACATAGAATACACCGTCAATTTTCCGAGGCGCACATCTCATGTCGACATGTCTATGATTCTTCATAACTGATGTGATCCATCCTATGTGATCGACTTTGACCAAAGCTTTAAGAATCGTGACTTACTTATGGTACACATACGGGCCGATGGATTCTATCTTGATTCACATTTGATTAACAAGTGCATCGGTCCACACCCAACGAACGTCTAGAGGTAAGACCATGAAAAGTTTCTGACATACATGACATCAAAGTGTGGAGGATCTCACATAAAATCAATATTATCCTTATTGTCATTTTTTATCTCTAGTTAATTTTATTGTGTCGTGATATTATTTTAACATGTAAAAACACACCAAAAACACATCAAAGCTCATAAAAACTCGATATCACCCATAAAATATAAAGATAAATGGGTGAAAAATATAGGGATATTAACCGCTCATCAGTCAACAATTAGCTTTAGTTAACATACCACTACATCAGCAAATCAGTATTTTTGAAGTACAAGCATGGGCCTTAGAAAATGTGGAATGTGTACAAAGAAATTTATAAAACAATGATAGAAATTTACGGAATGCACTGAAAGGATATGATGCAGATTTATTGTTTACATTTTTAGTCTGAGCAGCGAAAACCCATCATTTTTTTAACATCAAATTTGGGAATGATGACAGAATGCTACATTGTTTTTGGGCTGATGCAATTTCTAGGCGGATGTATAAATTTTATGGTGATGTGATTGTATTTGATATTACTTGCAATACTAATCGATATGGTATGATTTTTGTACCATTTTTTTAGGGTTAACAACCTTTTGGGATTTAACAATGGCAAAAGCCATATCTCAAATTCTTCCTCAGTTTTCACAGATTTTGTATTTAGCATATTTTGAATAAATTGTCTGAAAGAATTGGTTTAATAGCATATAGAGATTATTATATGCATTTTCAAAAAATATGTTTGGGAAACATATACGTGGGAAGAGTTTGATGCAATGTGGAATGATGTATTTATAAGGCCAACTTAACTAATAAGGAGTTTCTGCTTGGAATGTATGAAATCTGTTCAAAATGGACATTTTGCATATGTGAAAAAAAAACCGATGTTGAAATTGCCACAAAAATCAAGAAGCAAATGTTTGATATTTATACATTGGTTTTTTTTTTTTTTAATCAATTTCAAGATGAATTATGGAATAACCTAGAACATAATGTAGAGTTTGTTGGGGAACGTGAGAATTGGTGGGTATATAATGTTTTGAATGAAAAAGATGATGATATGAAAGTTTTTGAAGTACAACGAAATAAAAATTTAGATTTTATTTCATGTATTTGTAAGAAATTTGAAAGTGAAGTTCATATATGCTAGCATTGTTGAACAAATTAAAATTTAATTGATACCTAATGTTTATATTCTGAAGAGATGGATTAAATTAGCAAAATTAGAGAGGGTTGTGGATGTCGATGGGATTGAAAATCAATGAATGTGTTGATAAATTGCTTCTTGTTTCAGAGATAATTGATAAAGCTGTTTTTAGTGAAGAGACATCAAAAGTTTTAACCGACAAGTTATATAGTGTACAAGAAAAAATTAATTTTAGAAAAAAAGTTGTGCGCAACAACACCTCTTTAATATTATTTTATATGTATCATGTGTTAAGCATATCTGGGTTCGAATCCAGGGGTGCACTTCTTGTAAGAGCCTGGGACAGCCGGTGGTTTCACCTGCGCCGAGGCCCAGAATGGGTGGTTTGGTGGCGGGATTTCCAACGTTTCAAAAAAAAAAAAAATGTCTTAAGCATATAAATTCGAATTAACTTTTATGTTTAATGATTTAGATCCGAGATGAATGAAGAAGGAAATACGAATTCAGAAGATGAAAGTTACTCTTCAACACAATAAGAACTTAGTGAGTTATGAGTGAAGTTAGTGAAGAATTTTTCTCCTTAATTATTTATAGTTTTGAATGTAATTAATTTATTTTTGTTGAACTTTAAATATTGCTATCTAGAATTTGGCTTTGGTTTTATATGATAGATTTATAGTGATGCTGTTATAAATAAAATTATCTATTATCTTTGTGTTGCTCGATGGCTGAATCTCCTCCCATAGCAAAAGCCCTCGCTTGATTTTGCTGCATAACAGCAGCCATCTTGTTGCAGTTATTGCTTGCATCAACACATTTTTATTTTTTTACAATCGTTGAAAACCTCCGTAAAATCACATTTTTCGGACTTAAGCCGAGCTGGTTAAACTCCGGCTGTCCCAGGCTCTTATAAGAAACACACTTTTTAGATTTGATCTCAAGACCTGAAGATCAGATCCTGAACCCTACACTACTAAGTCACATTCCTTGGAGACTCTTGCATCAACATGTCCATTAAGATTATCATCAAATGTCCACAGGCCACTCCACAACCCTAAATCATCTGAAGCAATCTGATGCTGATCCGACGGCCAAGTTGCAACATCTTGACACATAGCTGGCCAGCTCTGATTCTCCATAACCGCCGGTGGTTGCATGAAAACCTCCTCCTCCTCCTGCTGCTGCTTTTGCTTTTGCTTATCATGCTCTCCTCTTATTTTCTCATTGCTTGTGTCTGCATGGGATGAAACCCTATTCATATTATCTTCATGTTGCTGCTGCTGCTGCTGCTGAGGTTGTTGCTTCTGTGAAGATTTTTCTTTCTTCTTGAAATGGATCCTCCAATAATCTTTATCTCATTGTCTGTTCTTCCTGGCAAGTATCTTGCAATAGTCGACCACCTGTATTCACATTGAAAATCCGGGGTTATCCTAAGTTCTGACCCTATGCGGAATTATGAACAATAAGCAGGACAAGTCCTGTTACTGCTACTATGGAATTGAAACAGGCAATTACCAAATCAACCAACAATAATAAAATCCACAATATTAATTTAAAGCGAAATATAAATTGCGGAAAATAAACCAATCACACAAAATTCAACACAATAATTTTGGTGACGAAGTGGAAAACTCTTCCGAGTAAAAAACCACTCCGGGTATAGGCTACCACCCGAATCCACTATATAGAGAAAAACTTACAGCGATGGTCAAGACCTATGGTGGCAACTCCACCGACTCAAGTACCTCAATACTGCAAGAACTCAAGGCAACTCCTCAAGCCCGCGACCCACGGTTTTCTTCAGAACCTCTGAAGTCTCTGAGTAGATTATATCACCAATGACGCCGGAACTCCGACTACCAAACTTCCTCCTAAAGAACTCTAAAGGATTAGGGAATTTGGGTTAAGTTGTGTTGAAGGTTTAACAAAGATTAAATCTCACCATTAATAAAGAAGACAAGAAGATAAAAAGTCTTCAATGGTGGAATCAAATAAGGTTGAAAGCTTTGAAGGATTTTGGCTCAAAGGATTTGTGTTTCAACCATGGGGAAGGTGGCTCAATGTTTGTTTATATAGGTAGGGCAAAGGAAAAGGGTTTCCTAGTCTTATTTTGGCTTTAAAACGTGTCTAAGAAAACCTACTTACGCAGGGACGTTCGAACTCACTTCAAACGCAACTCAAACGCAAAGTTTCTGCCTCGAAAACGTTCGAACGAATTTACGAACGCAACACGAACGCGGAACGCGGACTGGTTTTCAGGGGCAACTTAAAACGCTTGTAACTTTCTCGTCTCTTGGCCAAATCATGAGTTCTTTATATGTACGCGACCGTCTTCGAGTCTACTTTCCAATGCAACTGACCTCATATCAATTTGATCTCTAAATATTCTGGAATATTCAAAAGAGTAAACATCACTCGGACAACTCCATCAGATTTTGTCCAAATACTTGTCCAATTGCTCCGAGATCTTCAAGACTCATTACAACTCAATTGAACTTGTTTTGTTACGGACACATGCCAATAAAAATGGAACTAACACACATAATTAATCAATTAAACTAAATTTAATCACCATATAATCAAAATCACAACAAATTTAATTCTTATATATGGGAGAAAATAAAGAGAGAGATGCATTACTTGTTACCCCATACAGCATTCAATTCAATAATGATGCCTTCCTCTTGAAGTGTTATATGGCCTCTTTTAAGACCAGGCCTCAAATAGTTCATCCATCGCAGCCTGCAACTCTTTCCACTCCTATTCAAACCTAATCATAATAACATGTAAAAAAGTAAAAGATGGTGCTATAACAAGATATGAATCTGAATTAAAACATGTAAAAAAACTTCTCTTTAATCTCTTCCCACTCAAAAAGTATATAAATTGTATAATCATTCAGCTATTCCATAAGATCAGTAAAGTCACCTCTCCACTAATGTATTTTGCTTTCTTAATTATTTATGATTAAAGTTTTAATTAAATTATTACCGGCGGACCGGGCCACAGAACTCCATGTTCCTTCTCCATGCAAATTGACAAATTCAGTAAGCAACTTATCTTCTTCAGGAATCCAAAGACCCTTCCTCCATCCTTGTTCTGTTGCTCCCCAACCCATCATTCTTTCACTTAATTTCTTTTAGTACTTGTAATGCAAATTGTCTCGAAATTGTATGACACAAAATTGAACACCACAAGCTTCCCTTTATATATGGTAGCTTTGTATATATTTTTTTAATTGCATAGATGATGATCTCACTAGCACTACATGTACTAGATCTTTGAGTCAAACTTTGATTTAGGGTCTGTTTGGTTCAACGGAGGGGAGGGGAGGGGAGGGGAGGGATTTTAATGGAGGGGAGGGGAAGGGAGAGGAGAGATTTTAATTAAATATATGTTTGGATCAAAGGAGGGGAGGGGAGGGGAGATGAGGATTTTTAATTAAATATATGTTTGATTGGGAAAGAAATTTTTAAAACTAATTTACTATTTTATCCTTATAGCATGTTATAAATAAAAGTAAACACAATATAAGTAGGGATAATTTAGTAATTACATTTAAAATTTTAATTCATCAATTTTCTCTCCCCTCCAAAACGAGAGATTCTTTGGTGCAACATTGGTATTGATGACGTGGTACCACCAACCAATTAAAAAATAACATGTTTAATTTTCTTCCTATTTCTTAGTTGTTTTTTTGACTTTTTAGCACGCGTGGCAAATGATGATTGGCTTGTTGCATGGATGACGTGGTACCACTGTTGCACCAAAGATTTTCTCCTCCAAAACCCCCCACTTTTGGAGGGGAGCTAAAATTGACTTAGGAGGGATTTTGCTCCCCTCCCCTTCAAAAAATTGAACCAAACAAACAAAATTTAAAATAATCCCTCCCTTCCTCCCCTCCCCTCCAAAACCCCCCAACCAAACACACTATTAGTTCCTTCACTTTGGTAATTGAATCCCTTTTTTATTTTTTTATTTTTTTTGAAACGTTGGAAACCCCGCCACCAAACCACCCATTCTGGGCTGCGGCGCAGGTAAAACCACCGGCTGTCCCAGGCTCTTACAAGAAGTGCACCCCCTGGATTTGAACTCAAAACCTCAAGGTGAGATCCTTGGTAATTGAATCCCACCTCTAGATTTATCACAAGTGTTACTTCAAACCACATTATATTTAATTAATTAAGCATAAAAAATTCTTGGCTTCAGTCGAAAAAGGCAAGTGGGTTGTTGATGTTTCCTTGAAAACGGCTTTGCTTCCAATGGTTATGGACCATCCGTTGGCTTTAAGAACCCTAGTAGCATGCTTTAGAATTTTTTTTTAATGTAACTGATACCTAATTAATTAGCATAAAGAAGGTTCAAGGATGCCTATTATAGGGTAATGAGGCATTACAATATGCGACAAAAGCTGGCTAGCTATGCAACATGTGGCATTTGGATTGTTTAGGGTTATCATTTTTAGAATGTCAGGGCATTGTTTAATTGGTGAAACTCATTTGTTTAATGCTTGTAATGGCTATTTATAGGTATGATTATATTCATTAGTAATAAAAAAGATAAAGATAATGAGAGATTTTTTCATGATCTTGCAAAAGAACTAAGATCTTAATGGGGGAGAGTGTTTCATGATCTGGCTATTGATAGCTATTTATAGGGATTAATGCTTGATTTGATTGAGTGAAAAATAAATGGAGAGATTTATAGAACATTTTGAGTCTACTCTTTTGGAGTTCCCCCTTCAAAGTAGACTATGTAGGGAGTAATTAAGTGGGTGTAAACATGTGGAATATTTGGCTAACCCTTTATTATTTTCAATCAAGTGCTGATGAACTTATATTTTATCTATTATTTCATTACATTTTTACTTAATTTTAAGTTAGTTTATAATTCATTTTATTTATTTTGTCTTAATTTATTTATTTTGCTAATTTAAATAGGTTTTGAAAATAAGTAGTGAAAGGGGTAATAAAAGCTTTTAAAAGGGAAACTCTCATGCTATAAAGAAAGCAATTGAATAAATAATTTAATTTGGAAACAAATTAAATTAAATGACAAAAAAATATAAAGAATCATGAAGCATTGAAGATTTAATTTATTTAAGTCAATAAGACTGAGACATTATAAAAGGAGACATGTGACGAAAATAAGAGGGGAGAGTTCCATAACCTAATTACAGCCACCAAAAGAGAGGATTGAAGGAGAAGATAAAAACACATCAAAGGAGCACATCACAGGAACTCAACAGGAAGAAGCGAAGGATTGATGATCTCAATAGAGTTTCTTCTTTCCTTTACTTCCTTAATGTTTTGTTTATCTTTGCTTAAATATTTAGAGTTTTTGAGCATGTGTAGTAACTAAACCTCTGATTTGGGGTTGTGATGAAACCCGTATTTATGAACCTCTAAATTGATCTTCTTATATTTTGTGTGATGTTGTGGTTTATTTATTGAATCTTTTACTTAATGCTTCTTATTGCCTTATCACCAATAAAATTGATGTGGTAAACTTAGATGAACTTGACAAATGAATTTTAGGTTTAGCCTTAGATTCAATAGCACACGATCTCATCTTAGGGATTTCCCTCCAGAATAGAAATATACCTATGGGGCGGGTGTAGCCATAATAGGAACTTGTTCTTAATGAATTCGAGGTGATTTAGTTAACATAAAAATATAGTTAATTAATTTACTTTAGATATTTTCACTCGACCATTGAAAGAGGCTTGTGGATATCTTAATGTTCCAGGTTAATAAACCAATATATTACACAAATGTAGGACAATCAATTCATCTTTAGAATAATACTCGTAGTAGATTCACAACCCTGGATGCTTTCTATCTTTGATTATCTCTACAAACTTCCAATTTATATTTGCTTGCATTAGATTTAGTTCAAACTCAAAATAAAATCACATTTAATTTAATTAGATACTCGTAGGTTATTAGTCTCAACAATTAGTAACGTAGGTGATAAGTTCTCGTGGGATCGATAACTTTTTATACTACTTGAGCGAAACGTGTGCTTGAGTACTCGATATACAAAATCGCGATCATCTAAGATTTGAAGATAGAAAGAATTATCTAGATGTCTTATTATTAGTTTGTGGGAGATTCATGAAGGCTTTTTTTTTGAAAATAAAGGTATGGGTGTATTTCATTGGCGATGCTTCTCTAAAAGTATGAGTGTATTTTCTGAAAATAAAGGACCAAGTCCTGAACTATTTCAAATTATTTCATGCCATGGATGAGCGTGGAATAGGGAAGAAACTAAAGTGCATTCGCACAGATAATAGAGGCGAGTACACTTTCATGGAGTTCGATACCTACTGCGGAAGTCACGACATTCGACACGAAAGGACTATTCCACGCACCCTACAACACAATAGTGACGCTGAAAGAATGAACCACACCATTATGGAGAAAATCATAAGTATGATCAGTATGGCTAAGCTTCCAAAGCCATTTTGGGGAGAAGCTGTTCCTGTCACCTGCTACCTGATCAACAAATCACCATCTGTACTGTCGAACTTTGAAATTTTGGATAAAGTGTGGTCTGGTAAGAATCCATCTTATTCTCACTTTAGAACATTCGGCTGTTTAGCCTTTGCACACGTATCCAATGAATTTAGGCAGAAGCTCGATGCAAAGACTACTCCATGCATCTTCATAGACTATGGAGACGAGAAATTTGGATACATGCTATGGTACATGAAGGAAAAGAATGTCATCAGATGCATAGATGTAGTATTTTTTGAAGACCAAATAATAGAAGACATTGAAAAGCCTAAGATGTCTTCTAATTCTAGTGCCGACAAAGCTGATGCAAATCCAGACACAATCCCAGCACCAACACGAGTGCCAAAGAAAATGATGGGGTACTGTATATGGGCCAAATTTGGGCCAAGGGATAAAATCGTCCTTTCACTTTGAACCCAATATCATGCGAGGCCTAAATCAATACCCAACCCATTAAACATTAAATCATTTACAAAAAACAAATCTAGAAGCTTAAGGACAAAACCTCTTAATTATATCAACCACCTTCTCCATTATACCTAACACAAGTCATAATCCCCACCTGCTTCAATCTTTATCACGTAGTGGGACTCATGCCAGCTGCGAAAGACGGTCATTTTTCATCTATAAATAGCAACGCAATTCAAGAAACGGAGGAGGGGTTCTACAATTGAGGCTTCACTTCTTTCTTACAAGCCTCTACTCTCTGACACTAGCTCTCTCAGAGCTCTCCATCCCAAAAACACATATCACCATCCTCACGGCCACCCAAAAAGGTCAAGGTAACTTCAAACCTTTGCATTCATACTTTACTCATTTACTGCTCATTTCATGCTACTGACTTGAGCGTCGGAGTGCCCCCGGCACCCACCACACCGGTGGGGAGTCTCCTCCCGCTCACTCTACCTTTGTTTTGCAGGATCGCTGATGCCCCAACCTACAAATTCTGATTGTGGACCTCGGCCGAATTCCAGCGTCCACAATTTGGCGCCCACCGTGGGGCCTTAGCGATTCATAGCAAGACCATTCAGTCTACAATCTTTAACACAAAATTTCTATGACTTCGAGCTACAAACATACACCGGACCCTGTGGTGGCACAATAAACCACTCTACAAAACATACGATGAATGGAAAATGAAATAGTATCTGTAACATAATTCTTTCTTCCGCATCTCAGAGGCGTGAGGCTACTAGTCATTTCGATGAAATTCAATCATTAAATGACAATCCATTTAATCACCAAAAAAAAAAAAAAAAACTATCGTATTTTTCCAGTCAACTTATCACGACAAGTCACATCTTCCATGTGAAAAGAATTGTTGGAATAACTCTCTCCAGTCTACATGCAGTCGAACTATCAATAAGGAAAAGTTGAGTCTGGATAACATCAACACTCTTTTCCTATAAACATCAACTCCATACTATATGAATGGATTGTCACTACCTCATGACAACATGGGAAAATTATCATTTCATCCATTCTAGTCGACATGAAAGATGACATGAGTAGATAGTTATTTTCTTCAGACGGAATTGATAAATCTCAATCGTTTTCATACGACATGAAAGTAGTGTCGTCTACTACAGACGATGCAAATAGGATTGTCATCCCATTCGGATGACGTGGAAGGATTGCCATCTCCCCATGTTTAAATGAAAATCCAGACTACGTGAAAAGGTATGTTTTCTTATCCAATCTACATGAAATGATTTTCATCTATTCTTAATATGAAATGTATGGATACCATTAACTTCAGACTACATAGGAAATCATTCATCATAACTAGTAGAATGATTATTTTCACTGAAATTCATCAAGTCCAATAGAGCAAAGACTTCATTGAACCATTATTAGGCTTATACGACACTAGACCCATAGATTTTTATCAGATCCAGTAGAATGGACTATTATCCATCTCTATCAGATTCAGTAGATAATAGATTTATGGACATTCATCGGGTCTAGTCTACCATGATTCTATTGACCTTCATCAAGTCTAAAGACTGGACATGATAATTTAAAGAAAGAAAAAAGTGATGCCATTTTGTGCATTGGTAGTATACTCATCAAGGCCTTATACTTTATGGTTCGGCATGTTGTTCATTGGAATTTTGTTGATGTATTTCTTCAACAAACGTGCTTGGCATTTGGTGCATTGAATTCTTGGTAATATATTTCATCAACAAACATAAGTAGGTCATACACCTTATTGTTTGGAATGTTGTGCATTGGAGTCTTGTTAGTGTAATCATCAACAAATATGCCCTATTAGATACAATAACATATCTCCATATTTCACATTCGACAAAAAAACCACATGCAGCCCCACTCGACTAAATATTTATATATATATATATATACACACATACACACACGATGGAATGACTCTCTCGACAAAAATACATACAAGGATGAGTACCTGCCCCACTCGCCAAGCCCCAATAACCTACATGCAGTACATAAATGAATAACCACCCAGATGCCATTGAGAAATAACATTACACCATTTCATGCTACACTTTGAACATTGATATTGTCTTCTGCATGTTTTAGCAGCATGCACATTGACTTTATTCATGTTATTAATTATTTCTGATGGCACATTTCATGCTACAGACGTGTAACCTAGTCCACGTAGGTTGAAAAATTAGCATGCTTGAAATGGCCCAAACAGCATCATTTTCCTACAAATTACGGGATCTTGCCCAAAAAAAAAAAAAAAAAAAAAAAAAAAAATCAGGCTCAAAGACGTCACCCATAGCCCATGGTCGAGCTAGAAGAACTCCAACAAGCTAGGCAGAAGAAATAAGTTGCCCCACAAACGTGAGTCACGTGATAATAATCATCAAAGAACCCCAAATAAAAATCACCTAATCTGTCTTTCTCCTACTCACCGGCCCAGTCGAAATAAACTAGGCCCATTCCATACAAAGCCATAAGACATCAAAGAGCCTCACGTGCATATCAAATAAGTGCACATGACAAACAAAATTTTCAACTTGCTTTCTCCAGAATATAGATCAAACCGTGGTTCTATTAAAAGAACAGGAAGAACTCCATCCCAGGTCAAGCCAGTTTAAGTTCCGATCTGACCAAGTCTATTAATTTCAATAACTAAAGATTGCATCTTAGCTCATGTGGCAAACAACTAATTCCACCGAATTAATCCATGAAATGTAACAAAACCAAAACTACTACTCACAGTATCAATACCAAGAAATCATCATCAAACGACTGTAGTATTGCGCCATCTATGGCAAGCTTTCTCAGACAAGAACATAAATCATCTACGAAACAACTCAATGTCACTTATCGGCTTTAGGAAAATTGTCTCGAACGACGAGTCGATTCTTCTAAGGCTTTCATGTACTGAGTTTGTTGATAACACGAGTCGTCTCAAAAGCTGTGAGCTTGAAGGAGATAGAAGTCACGAGTAAGAAGATGGACAGATACATCGTCATTACGGCAATGTTATTGAGGAATTTTCTGTTTTAGAGACTGTCTTGAAAAAGCTTTGATACGACCAATCGCCTTAACCTTTTTACCCTTTGCGCATAGAGGACTGGAACTTGTTCTTTGGCAGTCTGTGTATGGCTTTAAGAATATTGTCGTATGAAAGCTATGACTAGGGCTCAAAAGCCTGTTTAATTATCAAAGCCATATGTGATTTTGCCTTAATAGTGGGCTGGGCTTTATTTAGTATCTAAGATATCAAGACATCATCATGGGACCAACATTCGTACATTAAGTATGAAAGAGAGCTATTTACACACAAAGCCACAACAATCTCACATTCTAGGCGATGCCATGATCCATGGAAACCAATGAAAAATACTTCCATACTTACATGGTTCAGGAAGCGATCCTACATAAAATAAAAAATAAAAAAAATATCCTGATAGAGGAATCTATCATCCATTCACAATTGAACCTCACTTTTGTAGCATGAAACCAAAGCTAAGCAACAAAACTTCATTCTTTGAAAATAATAGCTCAAACTTTGTAGATTAAATTTATTGAGCACACTTTTTAGCTCTCAGAGACATGGAAAGATTTTCATACAACGAAGTGAATAGCCATCAACTACATGGAAACTCCCATCTCTCCTAGACTACTTGGAATGATTATCAACTCCTCCAGACTAAGTCAAAGGTTAGTCATCATCTCCATGCTACTTTGATTTAATATTGCCAACTCCATACTACATAGGGAATATATTATCATGCCCAGTAGAATGAAGAACTCCCTAGGACCTTCTTTTGGTCCATTCGACCAACCTTTATTAGATTAGGTAGTATGGAAATTTTATGTGACTTTCATCAAAATTCATTCTATTGTAGTATCATTGACCTTACTCAGGTATTGTATAATAGTAATGACCTTGGTAGACATCCATCTCTTCCATACTACATATGGAGATAATCATCTCCACACTACCTATGGAGATATCATCATCCACTCTAGACTATATGGATGGATTTCCATAAACTCTAGAAAGCATAGGGAAAGCCCCATAAACCTTCATCAGGTTCATTCTACCATAGTCTCCTAACCTTCATCAGGACAGGTAGAATGAAAATTTTATTGGACCTCCTTTATAGGTCCAATCGACCAGCCTTTTCAAGTTAGGTAGTATGAAATTCTCTTGAACCTCTATCAGGTTCAGTCAACCAATCTTTATCAAGTTTAGTAGAGTGGTGATTCTCATAAACATGCATTAGTTTCATACGACCGTGTCTCATGGACCTTTGTCAGTTCCATTCGACAGTAGTATCATGAATAGGTAGAAAGAAGATTCACTTGGACTTACATCAAGTTCAGTCGACCATAGCTTATTGGACCTTCATCAGGTCTAGTAGAATGAAGATTCTCATAGATAATCATCAGGTTCATTCGACCGTAGCTTCGTGGACCTTCCTCAACTCCATTCGACAAGTCCAGTCGACAGTAGTCTCACATAAGAGAGAATAGTAATGACTTTCATCAAGTTCATTCAATTGTAGCATCGTAGAACTTCTTCAGGTCTAGTATATTGAGTAATGACTTCCTTGGAATTCCATCAATTCCATTCGATGAGTCCAGTCGACGGTAGTATCGTAGAAATATGAAGAGTGATGATCTTGATAGATATTTTTCAATTTCATTCGACCGTATCTCATGGACCTTCATCAGGTCTATGATAGTGAGTAATGACCTCCTTGGACTTCCATCAAGTCCATTCGTCCGTAGTCTCGTAGAATGGAGGTGACATTGATAGCTTTAATCAAGTTTATCTACATATTCTATTGGATCTTCATCAGGTCCATTCGACAAGTCCATTCGACAGTAGTCTCGAGACCTTCATCAGGTCTTGTAGTATGAAGATTCACATAGATATTCATTAGGTTCATTCGACTGTGCCTTATGAACTTTCACAGGTCCATTTGATAGTTCATTCGACAGTAGTATCATGGACCTTCATCAGAACTAGTAGTATGAGAATGAAAGACTCTCATAGAACTTCTTCAAGTCTAGTAGTATCAAGATCCTCATTGACTCATATTAGATCTTGTAGAATGTAGAATGAAGACCCTCATGGATCTTCATCATATATAATATGTGTAGACTCCTATGTACCTACTTTAGGTATAGTGGAGTGTGTAGACTTTCTTGGACCTTCATCGGGTAATGTAAGCTCTGATGTACTTTTTCAAAGTGTTGTAGAATGAAATCTTCTTAAACTTTCATCAGATCTATTATTTGTAGACTCCCTTATAACTTTATCAATATGTATGGTCGTCTTGATACATAAGACAATGGAACATCCTCCATATGGAACAATGCCCATTTGACTCAGGGACTCCTGAACCACCATTGGTTCAGTCGACAAGGGACATTCCCCGTGACTCATGTCGAGTCATGCGAAATGACTCTACCACCATTGGTTCAGTCGACAGGGACATTCCCATGGACTCATGTCGAGTCAAGTAAACTCCTGAACCACCGTTTGGTTCAGTCGACAAGGGACATTCCCCTGGACTCATGTCGAGTCAAGTAAAACTCCTGAACCACCGTTTGGTTCAGTCGACAAGGGACATTCCCCTGGACTCATGTCGAGTCAAGTAAACTCCTGAACCACCGTTTGGTTCAGTCGACAAGGGACATTCCCGTGGACTCATGTCGAGTCAAGTAAACTCCTGAACCACCGTTTGGTTCAGTCGACAAGGGACATTCCCCGTGACTCATGTCGAGTCAAGAAGTAAACTCCTGAACCACCGTTTGGTTCAGTCGACAAGGGACATTCCCCTGGACTCATGTCGAGTCAAGTAAACTCCTGAACCACCTTGGTTCAGTCGACAAGGGACATTCCCCTGGACTCATGTCGAGTCAAGTAAAACTCCTGAACCACCGTTTGGTTCAGTCGACAAGGGACATTCCCCTGACTCATGTCGAGTCAAGTAAACTCCTGAACCACCGTTTGGTTCAGTCGACAAGGGACATTCCCCTGGACTCATGTCGAGTCAAGTAAGTAAACTCCTGAACCACCGTTTGGTTCAGTCGACAAGGGACATTCCCCTGGACTCATGTCGAGTCAAGTAAACTCCTGAACCACCGTTTGGTTCAGTCGACAAGGGACATTCCCCTGGACTCATGTCGAGTCAAGTAAACTCCTGAACCACCGTTTGGTTCAGTCGACAAGGGACATTCCCCTGGACTCATGTCGAGTCAAGTAAACTCCTGAACCACCGTTTGGTTCAGTCGACAAGGGACATTCCCCTGGACTCATGTCGAGTCAAGTAAAACTCCTGAACCACTGTTTGGTTCAGTCGACAAGGGACATTCCCCTGGACTCATGTCGAGTCAAGTCAAGTAAACTCCTGAACCACCGTTTGGTTCAGTCGACAAGGGACATTCCCCTGGACTCATGTCGAGTCAAGTAAAACTCCTGAACCACTGTTTGGTTCAGTCGACAAGGGACATTCCCCTGGACTCATGTCGAGTCAAGTAAAACTCCTGAACCACCGTTTGGTTCAGTCGACAAGGGACATTCCCCGTGACTCATGTCGAGTCAACTGAAACTCCTGAACCACCGTTTGGTTCAGTCAACATGGGACATTCCCCGTGACTCATGTCGAGTCAACTGAAACTCCTGAACCACCGTTTGGTTCAGTCGACAAGGGACATTCCCCGTGACTCATGTCGAGTCAAGCGAAATGACTCTACCACCGTTTGGTTCAGTCGACAAGGGACATTCCCCGTGACTAATGTCGAGTAAAGTGAAACTCCCGATCTAGCATTTGGTTCAGTCGACAAGGGATATCCCCTGACTCATGCCAAGCCAAATTGAAGACTTGGACTACTTTTAGTCCAGAATACATTGAATTCTCTCTGTCGAGTATGAACTATGCATTCTTGACAGATACTCTTATATATTGTTTCATTCGACATGTATAGAAATACTCTCCAAGTCAAAAACTTTTTGACTTAGAGAGTAAGGGACAAACTGTATGGGCCAAATTTGGGCCAAGGATAAAATCGTCCTTTCACTTTGAACCCAATATCATGCGAGGCCTAAATCAATAACCCAACCCATTAAACATTAAATCATTTACAAAAAACAAATCTAGAAGCTTAAGGACAAAACCTCTTAAATTATATCAACCACCTTCTCCATTATACCTAACACAAGTCATAATCCCCACCTGCTTCAATCTTTATCACGTAGTGGGACTCATGCCAGCTGCGAAAGACGGTCATTTTTCATCTATAAATAGCAACGCAATTCAAGAAACGGAGGAGAGGTTCTACAATTGAGGCTTCACTTCTTTCTTACAAGCCTCTACTCTCTGACACTAGCTCTCTCAGAGCTCTCCATTCCCACAAACACATATCACCATCCTCACGGCCACCCAAAAAGGTCAAGGTAACTTCAAACTTTGCATTCATACTTTACTCATTTACTGCTCATTTCATGCTACTGACTTGAGCGTCGGAGTGCCCCCGGCACCCACCACACCGGTGGGGAGTCTCCTCCCGCTCACTCTACCTTTGTTTTGCAGGATCGCTGATGCCCCAACCTACAAATTCTGATTGTGGACCTCGGTCGAATTCCAGCGTCCACAGGTACAAGACATGCCATAAGTAGAACCGGGAGAGGAATGTGGTGTTGAGTATGGGGGACTGCAACATGGTCCATTAGAGACAATAATATCATCTACAGAACTAGATGGCAACAGGCAGCCAGAAACCAGTGAACCTCTAGTACGAAGATCTGAGCGAGGTAGGATTCCATCAACCAAATACTCAGGATTTGAATTCGTTCTATTTACTGATGAGAGGGAACCATAAACTTTCAACGAAACTGTATCTCATAAAGACAAAGAAAAATGATTGCACGCTATGCATGATGAAATAGAATCTCTGCAGAAAAATAAAACTTATGAGATAGTCTAGCTCCCACATGGCATGAAGACACTGAAGAACAAATAGGTGTTCAAGCTAAAGAATGATGGCAGCGCAAATATGACGAAACACAAAGCCCGACTAGTAGTCAAATGATTCCTATAGAAAAAAGGAATTGACTTTGATGGAATCTTTTCACAAATGGTAAAAATGGCTTTAATCTGAGTTATCCTAGGATTAGTAGCCAGTTTGAACTTAGAGCATGAATAGATGGATGTTAAAACATTATTTCTTCATGGTGATCTAAATGAAGAAATCTATATGGAATAGAAAATCTTGTTTGCATGCTAAAGAAAACCTTTTACGGTCTCAAGCAAGCACCAATACAATGGTATAAGAAGTTTGACTCATTCATGGTGGGTCAATGCTACAAAAGAATTACAGCAGATCAGTGTGTATAGATTCAAAAGTTTCAAGATGGAAATTTCGTTTCTCATCTACTATATATAGACTACGTGTTGATTTGATATTAAGAAGAAGATAGCAAAGATTAGCTAGCTGAATGAGGAACTCTCTAAGGCTTTCGACATTAAAGACTTATGACCAACTCAACAGATTTTGGGAATGGAGATAGTTCTTGACAGACAGAATAAAAGGTTGTGGCTTTCACAGGATAGTTATATTAAACGGATAATCAGGAGATTCGATATACATAAAGCCAAAACTTTCAGCATTCCGCTTGCGTACCATTTCAAACTGAGCAGGAGTTCGTGCCTCTCATCTAAGAAAGAGATAAAAGAGATATCATCAATATCATATTCTTCAACAGTTAAAAGCCTAATGTATGTTATGGTATGTACCATGCCAGATATTGCTCACGCAGTGGGTGTAGAGAGTCGTTTTCTCTCTAACCTAGGAAAACAACATTGAGAGGCAGTCAAATTGATTCCCAAGTACCTCAAGGGTACATCGAAGCTATGTCTATGCTACGGGGGAACTGATCCAACTTGGAAGACTATACAAATTCAGATATGGTAGGAGATCTTGATGGTAGAAAATCTACAACATATTTTCTCTACACTTTTACAGGGGGAGATGTGTCATGGAAATCAAGATTGGAGAGGTGTATTGCATTATCCACAACAGAAGCTGAGTACATTGTTGTAGCTAAAGCAGGAAAGGAAATGTTGTTGTTAAATCATTTTCTCCAAGAGTTATGAATCAATCAGACATGATACAAGATACATTGTGATAGTCAGAGTGTCCTGGACATGAGCAAAAACTCAATGTATCATTCCTGGATGAAACACATCGATATTCGCTATCATTGGATACACGAGGTAATGGATCAACAACAGCTGAGGCTAGTAAAGATCTATACAGTTGAGATTCCAACTGACATGTTAACAAATGTGGTTACTCGGGACAAGCTAGAGTTATGCAGATATATAGCCGGGATAGTTGTCAGATGATAATCATTTTGAATGTAGTTGGAGGGGAAGAATTGAAGAATCCAGCAAGCATTCAATCACCACCACCATAATTACAAGACTCCAAGGAAACTTTAGGTGGCTTTGAAAATGGTGGAAGATTACAAATAAACTTTAAGTGGATTACTATTCCTTTGTTGACAAATTGAGCATGAATTTTACTATAAATAGGGAGCCCATCTATAAGCTTAAACCATCCTAAAATATAAAGCTTCAAGTGTAGAAAGCTTGAAAGTGTTAGAGAGTGAGTTTTTTGTAAAGAGTCTAAACACTTGTAATTTTTATTCTTATAAGTAATAGAATCGGTTTTTTCTCAAAAACACTCTATAGTGATCAGAGAATCACAATACAATGATCGGTATACAAAAACTAGCACAAAACCTATCATTGCCATCCCCTTGAAGTAAACCTTGTCCTCTAGGTTCAGATGCAGGTGTAATAAATGGTTCAGCCATTGAAGATCATTGTCAAGCTATTACATTAATGTAATAGAACAGAATCCAAGCTTTTGGCTTTTATAATGATTTTGGACTGACCCAAATTACATTTAGCATAGCTTTCCATATATTGTGTATCCTGTGAACCAACTCTTCATACTCATTGTTCATCTGCTTTCGGCCAGTTCTATCCTTAGAATCATCCACCTCCATGTCAAGGGACTAAAAAGCTTCCAAGAACGAGGCTTGTCGTGTATTTAGAAAATGACGGTTCCTGCTTTCGCTCCGTGTGATATTGCGTTTCCGTTTTCGTGCAAACTGATGACAAAACAAAATAACCCTCAGAAGACCTACTGTTATATCTTAATCTCCTCAGCTTTTCGTCTTCAGCTTTTGTAGCATTGTGATTGCAACTTCTTTCCAAGGTTTTTGATCTTCTCTGAGAAACTAAGTGCTTCATATATGGCGCCGCAACATTCTGTTCAAGCAATTTTGCCTCATCTTGCAAGTAAGAAACAACCTCAGACTCTAATTCACCGGTTCAGGGGTGAAACCAAGAGATTTTCTGAGGGGAGAGATCGGGAATGACAACTTTTCACCCAAAAAATTCCCCCCTATCCATCCATTTCCCAACGACTGAAAATGTAAACACACTCACAGCAATTCTAACAATATTTCCTCCATTTTTTTTACTTATCAAAATACAAAAGTAACCTACTTAATTTCTCTGCTTATCATAAAAAATGACCACACCTGTTGATTTTTCGGCCTTATTTACCTCTTTATGTCTAGTTAATGATTGTAAGCATGGTAAATAAATTTTTTTAATCATCTGATTAGAGCAATAATACTCAAACTGTATTGTGATGTAAATATTTACCTGAAATGAAATAGTTACAGATCACCAAGCTTGCAAGAAAGCCGCCGACGAGATATGTTGGTGCACGGAAGGAATCTATTAATGATTTGAAATAAACCCTAAAATTAGTCTCCAAGTTAATTTTAAAAACAAACAAAAAGAAGTGAGTTAGGCCATTAATGACCATTTTAATATTTTATGTCCAACAAATGTGGAGTGGTTTAATCAATTTAGGTCCTACTTAAATATTCATGAATCATGTTATTTGTAACTAAGAGTCTAAGGCATATTTACCAAGAATGAGAGGATCACGAGGGTACTTTTCAATTTTTAAGGGTTTAGTTTACAAATATAGGATAATTTATTTATTATTTAATTAGTACTAATTATTGGAAAAAAATGAGGAGTCGACTAACTCCACTACAAGAATATTTTTAGCGTCGCTAATAGCCATGTCCAGTGATGCAAAAAATTTTAGCGACATCGAATGGCGACGCAAAACTCCGACGCTAAAGACTATTAATGTCACACCCGCCCCTTAGGTAGGGTAGGGGTGAGACGGAGACCTGAAACTGGCAGAGTTTCCCCTGTAATATGGACTAATCCTCCAAATACAAGGAAAAATCTAAACTGAAAATATCATTATAAACTAGGATCTCCATGATCCAACTCAAACATAATATCCATGAAGGAAACACAATATCCTCAGTATCAATTAAAGGCTCAATGCATATAACCAAATAACAAATTTCCCAAGAAATACATATCTAGAATTACAGTCTCAAACATAACAAAGACACTCTACTGTTGGCATAACATTTCTCTACTGGCAGGAAATGATGACGAAACAGCAGATGGAAATGATAATCTACTGAACTGCTGAACCTGAAATGTTAAGGAAATGGGTAAGCTCACGCTTAGTGCAATGGATCACAGCTTAGTGCCGTGGATAAACAAGTAACAAGATGGATCGAACAAGTCTTTCATAATATAAATAAATACATAAGCTGTAAATAGATATCTCAAACATTTACTTGAAATCGAAAATCTCATTCCTCATAAAACTCAAATCATAAATCTCATTTCTCATAAAGCTTATACTGCTCAAAAATACTCTGTAAAGATAAATCTGTTTATTCATCTATATGCACAACCTCATGACAATATGGCAAAGCTGGCAACATGGGGCTTCCCCACGGCAAAACTGGCATCCGGAGCAAACCGGCAACGTGAGACCTTATCTCACGGAAATAACTGGCAATATGAGACCTTATCTCATGGCAAATAATCTGGCACATATAAGTACACGGGGTGCATCCTAACATAAAAATCATTTCCAAAATCCATGCTCATATATCTCAAATCATGCAAGTTTCTCATATATCACAAACACATGATTTCAACATAATCAATATTCGATCCATACCTTATAGCAAAATATATAAACTTTCTGGAAACAAACTCATTTAATGCATTACCTTAAAATTCATTTAAGAAAACATACATACTATATACTTTTGAAAACATCAATGTTACAGGCTTATCCACGCACCTGATGAGCTGACTACTGAGAAATGAACTATGCAGCAGGACCGTCCCTGCTTATGGTATCACGATCACCTATAGAGATAAAAGAATTTACGATAAGGAACATAATCCTAATATAGAAAATGTGATAGAACATGAAAGAAACGTGATTCGGTCGCTCTCGTAAACTTAACGAAAATTAAGATTCGGAGGTCCGTTACTACTCGGAATGGTCTGAAATTCGCGGAGGAGACTCGGGAAATCGGCGGCAGAATTCTGCCTGGCGCGTGGGGTCCATGCGCCTCCCCTTCTGTCTGCGCGTCGGCCTCACGCGCCGCCACGTGAGGCGCGCGTGAGCGCCACGCTCAGGCCAAAATCCTGATTTTCCGGTGGCCGCAAGTTCGTCTCCCCTCCCGGTTCTATTGCCACTGATGGATCGTCGATCGGAGTTCCGGATCAACGGGAAATCAAGAAAAACCATAAAAAATTTCTTACCGAGATCTCTACAAAAATTGGAAGTTCCCCGAGATGAAACCACCACTAAAATGATCATCTCGAAGAGATCTACACTTTTCCTTAACGGCTCTCGGTCGGGTTTGAACTACGGATTAGGACCAAAATTCTATTTTCTCTCTTTTTCTTCTTTTTCTCTTTCTTCTTCTCTCTCTCTCACGTCTCTGACTCTTTCTTTTCTTATCTTTCTATCTTCTATTTATTTTATTTTTTTTAAAGGAAGAGGTGGCTGCTGAGTGAAATTAGGGTGTGCGTGTGTGTACAAAATATATACCTATATGTCAAAATTCGTTTGCCACCCTAAACTTGATCTTAACCGCATTTTAATTCCAACTTTCACAAACTAATAATTTAGTCCTTAAATTTATTTGGGGTGTTACAATTAGTGTCTTCAATCACAATGGCTACGCTAAAAGTTAACTTTCAGCAATGAAATTTTAATTTTTAACGTCGCCAAATATTGACTTTTAGCGACGCCAGTTTGGTGACGCTGAAAGTCAAAATTAAAAAAAAAAATTAATAATCATTATAATTTATAATAATTTATTTTTAATTCATAGTAACTTATTTTCTTAAATTTTAATATATTTATTTATAAATTATTACAAATAATATATATTTATTAAAATTTAATAAAAAATGAATGATAACACAAAAAATTTACAGATATTAAACATAAAATTACAAAATTTATTACTTTAAACAAAAATAAAATGATAAATTACATATATGAAGTATTTAAATAGTAAATTAATATTTTTCATCTTCATGTAAATTAATATTCTCCATCTTCATCATCTTCATCTTCATCTTTATATTTATCTTCAATTTCTTCATCTTAATTTTTCTCATCTTCATCTTCAATCTCTTCATCTTATTTTTCTACAAACAAAACTAAAACTAAAAAAAATATATATATAAGATGTTAATATATATAAAACACAAAAATGAAACAATAAAACTAAGAAAAATGAATAGGAGAGAAAAATAGAGAAAATGTGCAAATGAAAGAAAAATAAAAAATTATCGATAAATATGACTTTTAGCGTCGCCAAAATTTGGTGTCGTTAAAGGTCTTCACTAAACAGGAATATTTGCGGTAAAATTTTAACTTTTAATGTCGATATTTTTGACTTTTATCGTCGTCATTATAAATGTTAAAAGTCAAAATTTTAAATTTTAATTCTTAAAGACGGGAAATATTTGGTCAAAATTTTTAAAAAGTTTGTTCGCCAAGTTATAGGTGAAGTTAAAAGTCAAAGGTTTTTAGCGTCACCAAAATTTTAGTGATGCTGAAAGTCAAAATAAAAAAAATATATATGATTTTTATTGACTTTTAGCATCGCCAATTTATAAGTGAAGCTAAAAGTCAAAAGTTTTTAGCGTTTTCAGAATTTTGGCGATATTAAAAATCAAATTAAAAAATATCATTTTTATTGACTTTTTAGCTGGCGACATTAAATCATACTTTCCGCGTCTCCAAATTTTGGTGATGCTAAAAGTACATTTTGCGACGTCATTTATTGTGATGTCAAAAGATTAGACGTTAAAGGTCCATTTTTTTTATAGTGCTCCTTGAATTGCAAAAGACTTCCCCCCTGCATCCATCTTATTATAGTAGTAAAAAAAGGTACCTACCATTGGTCGAACGAACAACATTCGACGTCTTGAATTTATGTCTATCATAATGAGCAATGATAAACATACATAAATTCTTACTAATAATTTCTACACCCATCTCACTGTTCTCTCACTGTAGCTACCGTGATGCTACAGTAATCACTGTAGCTACAGTGAGAGGAGTGTAGAAATTATTAATAAGAATTTATGTATGTGTAGCATTTTTGATATCATAATATCATGTTTCTGTTATTTATGTCTTTCTATAATACTGATTAAAACACTTCGGTTGTTGAATATTCATACTATGAGAGTAATGATACTTTGGTCATTTCGTTTTAAAATGCTTTCGTTGAAGACAGGCAATACTCCACTGGGAAGAAATAAAAACTTTGTTCTATTGAAATTAGTTTTAAATTTTACATTAAATAAATATTAATCGTCTATTCATCATTTGAATGTTTTAAGAGAGCTCAAAATTTTTATTATGTAGTAGTTATATCACATCACGTATATAATAATTCAATAATATTTTATTATATGTATTAAAATTATAAAAAATAATTAAATAAATAATAAATATATTTAATATAACTCTATATTTTTGATACTTGTTGATTGATGATATTAAATTACTCATATAACGATGATACTAGGGAGCTGATAGGTATGATTGACAAAGAGACAATGACTACCACGTTTACTGTATTTTTTTTTTTGCCTTTTCTATTCAAATATTGAAAAGCAATTAATTAAAAAATTTCAACAAAAATCAAGATAATATTATATATTAGATTCAATCAATTTTAAGTAACGATCAGTTATTGTCTTGTGGTGGTTTGGATTTTTGTTAGATTTCTAAGGTTGGGTTTTTGGGTCGATAAAATATTAGCATAATTTATATTACAGCAGAAAAAGAACAATCAAATTTTCATTTAAAAGGAGTGATATAGAAATTAAAAGAAGTTAAAAGATTATTAAAATTATTTAAAAAATATGGATGTTTTGTAAGTAAAATTATTTTTAATTATAAAATACTGATTATTTTATGAGTGATTTTAATCATTCGGTTTCTTTTAATCTCCCTATCATTTATCTCAATTTAATGGTAATTTTCAGAAAATTCTTGTCGTAATCATTCACATGTTAAGTTTGTCCAAGTTGCTTTATTAATTTATCATATACATCAATTGTCTCGTTATGATTATATTATTTGGTAGCAAGTAGGTATGAAAGGGATAAAAACGGAGTTTTGAACTTAATACACCCATGGATATACGGGAAAATAATATGAAATTAAAAATCTAATTAATAATAATATTAGGGGTGGATAAAAATATAATTGAAATTGAAAAATCAAATCGAATCGGAAAAAACCGAACCAAAATGATAATTTTTTATTTTAAAAAATAATTGTTTGATATTTTAATTAAAAAACTGAACCGAACTAAATTAGAATAATTTTTTAACTAAAAAATCGTAGTGAACCGAATTAATTGAATAATTTAATTTGTTGAATTTTTTAAAATCTAACCATATTATGTTATTATTTTATAAGTATATTTGTTACATTATTTAATTTACTTACTATTTAGTGATGATTAATTTCATACAATATTTATAATTTTTTTTAACTTTTTGGTTATTATTCTTTTTATTTTCCTACATTTTAAATAATTTAAATGATAATTATATCAGATGAACAACTTTTATTTGTGTAGTTATGTTGATTAGAAGAGTTATACTATAAAAAATTTAAGTAATTGTTAGATTCAATGAATATTATTAATTTTTTAATTTATTATTATCATTATTAAAAAATTGAATGTACCGAACCGCACCAATAATTAAAAAGAATTATAATTTTTTTAATAAAAAAACCGTACAATAACTTTTTTTTTTAAAAACCGAATAATTATAATTATAATTTTTTCATAACATACCGAACCGGACCGAATTGTGCCCACCCCTATACACTATTTAAGATAATTCCTAAAATAATATTTGTATCAATAAGAATATACATCCTTAAGTTTAAATAATTGCTACACTCTTAATTTTAAACAGATAATAAAGAGCACAAAATAAATTGTAAAAAGTAAACAATGAACACCATAAAATATTTACGAAGTAAAAAATATTTTACAAAGAAAAATCACTATGAATATAGGTTATCACTGGAATTCACTATAAAGAGAAACTTGTAATGTTGGTTAAAATACCTATGATAAAACCTTTATTAACACAACTACTACTTAACTATAATAAAATGAGGTAAGCCCGCACCAAGCAGCCTTCCCCAACAATCTCGAAGTCTCTATAATGAATCTAAGAAGTGAACTAATTCTATCTGAAACTCCGACGATCAATCTCCAACCCATGACTTTGAAGGTTAAGATTTGATAAAATTTGGTATTTTTGATGGTTATCAAAAAGAAATGCTCATAAAAAAACAATGGGGAACCATGGAATTTTCAATAGTGGACTTTTAAAGAAGGAGAAAAATCAAATATGACCGTTCTGTGTTTTTATTTTAGTTTCTAACTAACTGCAAATTAGGTTAAATCAAGCTTTTATAGTTTATGGTCCCCAAACTTCGTCAAAATGCATCCAAAATAGTAAAATTTGACTTTGCATTTCAATGTCTCTTCGCAACCTCAACACACTTATCGTATTCCACATTTGAACGTGGTTTTACACGTGCTTCACACATGAGCTCACTCGAGTGGAAGTTTTGTTGTGATGAAACACACATAATAAAGAAGATGTGAGAGAAAATTCTATTTTATATTACACAAAATAAAGAATTACAAAGCTTACAACCCAAGCTTTACAAAAAACTCTCAACCCTCTTTACTCTCTATTATACTCACGTTTGGGATTTCTGGGATGATTACAACTGAGCTCTGAGGCTCCTTTTATAATGTCCAAACCGCGTGCTACAGTAACACGTGGTTTGGTTGGCAAGCTGTCAACTTCCAGCAAGCTCACGCAGGGTGCCTTCTTCATGAAAGCTGGAAACGTTGCTTTCTGCTTTCAGCTTATTTGGCTTCTTCTGCATGACTTTGTTCATGCTTTCGGCGCTGCAAGCTGGACTTCACATCAACAAATCTCCCCCGGTGAATATTTCCCCAAAATCTGAGCCGACCATCAATCATCCAAACCGGATCCTCAAAAGGATCCACCCCTAACTGCATCTGTATGACTGCCTACGTACCCTGAGTTGGATCAAGCTAATCGTAGTTCTCTGAATCTCCCCACTCTGACTATGTGGAGAGTTTTGTTATCCCGGATATGGCACGACAGATTTCAAGCTTCTCCTTCGGTAAAACCTTCGTGAACATATCGGCACCGTTGTCGTTGGTGTGAATTTTTCTGAGTTCTAACAGCCTTGAGCTCAGGACGTCCCGTATCCAGTGATACCTCACATCGATATGTTTTGACCTCGAGTGAAATGTGGAATTTTTACCAAGGTAGATAACATTATGGCTATCACAGTACAAAATGTACTTCTCTTGCTTGAAACCCAATTCCTGGACGAATGTCTTCATCCACAACAATTCCTTGCAAGCTTCTGTAACTGCAATGAATTCTGCCTCTGTTGTAGAAAGTGCAACACATCTCTGCAACCCTGACTGCCATGCCACAGCTCCCCCTGACAGAGTAATCAGATACCCCGAAGTAGACTTTCAGGTATCCACATCTCCTGCCATATCTGAATCGGTGTAGTCCATCAACACTGGTTCACTGCTTCTAAAACATAGCCTCATTTTGGATGTGCCTCGAAGATACCGCATGATCCATTTGATCGTATTCCAGTGTTCCCTTCTTGGGTTTGACATAAACCGGCTGACCAATCCAACAGCGTGTGCTAAGTCTGGCCTCGTGCACACCATGACATACATAAGACTTCCCACTACTGAGGTGTATGGAACTTGTTTCATTTCCTCATTCTCTGTCTCAGTAGAAGGACTCTGTTGTGTACTCAATCTAAAGTGGGTAGCAAGAGGAGTGATAACCGCTTTAGCCTTGTCCATCTGGAATCTCTGAAGTACCTTCTCGATGTACTCCTCATGTGACAAGTATAACCTCCTGGCTTTCCGATCACGGCCTATCCTGATGCCAAGAATCTGTTTAGCTGGCCCCAAGTCTTTCATCTCAAAATACTTACTCAGTTGCTGCTTCAAATTATCAATACTCGATTGATTCCGGCCAACAATTAACATATCATTTACATACAGCAGTAAGATGATAAAGTCATCGTCAGAAAATTTCTGAACGAAAACACAATGGTCTGAAGTGGTCTTCTTGTATCCCTGCTCCCCCATAATTGACTCAAACTTCACGTACCACTGTCTCGGTGCCTGTTTCAAACCGTAGAGGCTTTTCCTGAGTCTGCACACATAGTCATCTTTCCCTCTGACTCTGAAGCCTTCTGGTTGCTCCATGTAAATTTCTTCTTCCAGATTTCCGTGAAGAAATACGGTATTGACATCCACATGCTCAACTTCCAGGTCGAGGCTTGCTGCTAAGCTGAGTATCACTCTGATGGATGACATCTTCACAACTGGAGAGAAGATTTCATCGAAGTCAATGCATTTCCTCTGATTGAATCCCTTGACGACTAATCTGGTTTTGTACCGGGGTTGTGAAGTGTGCTCATATTGCTTCACTCTGTACACCCATTTGTTCTTCAAAGCCCGTTTTCCTCTTGACAATTTCACAAACTCAAAAGTGTGATTGTCATGCAAATATTTCATCTCATCTTGCATGGCTTCCTCCCACTTTTCTCTGTCTTCTGTTTCCACAGCCTCCTTGTAGCTCTCGGGTTCTCCCCCGTCAATATGCAGCACATACTCATATGCAGAGTATTTGGTTGAAGGTCGCATCTCTCTGTCAGACCTTCTCTGTGGAACTGTTGGTGTAGCTTCTGGTACTGGTGGTTGATCATGATCATCATCTCTGGGAGTTTCATCACATGTACTCTCATGTCTGGGAACCTCATTTTCAACTTGTATTGGCACCGGTGTATGAGGTTCTGGATTCACATCTCTGTATTGCTGGAGCATTGTCTTCAATTCCTCCGGATATCTTCTATGTGTTGGGGTTGGTGCTCAGAGCGCCAATCCGGACCGTATTTATGTCTGATTCATGAATACAAACATCCCCTTATTCCATAATATTACTTGTTTATGGTTGCACCTCTTGTTCTTATATACGTATTCGATCTGATTACGATTAGATTGAAACTAAATGTGGTTTAATGATATGTATATATTAGACAAAGGCCCGATAATATATAATGCAGTACAAAGTTACAAAGTTAGTTTGTAATTGACATTGGGAAATGTCACTGCTATATGAATATTATCAAACATAGTTCCTGGTCAAGATTTGCTAACACGGGTCGGTTAGTCAAATCCGTTGAGACCAGTACATGTCGTATATCGAGACTTGGTCCGATGGTTTATCCCAATGAACCATGAGTCTATAGAGACTCGTATAGACGTGTAGGTGTTTATAGTGGATAAACACTGAACGGCTCACCGAAGATTCTTAATGGATGGTACACCAACGTCAATAAGAATCTTCTCGCGTTGAGTAGCATAGTGGTCCTTCGACTTGAGACACCACTGTGGATGTATGAGACATCCTCCACACTTAGATGGCAGTCACGTCACCGATCTATTTAGATCAGACCTCCGCCTGTTCGTTGGGTGTGGATCGATCCTCAGGATATCCTGTGTGTGTCAAGATAAGATCCGTCAGTTCTGTGTACAAAACATAGGTAGTCCATATATATTTAGCAGTCTGTTAAATCTGTGGCCACAGTATACATCAGAAGTAAGTTCCGAGTGTTATTTAAAGATTGCTAATAAGATACGTTGACGAGATAATACCTATAGAGATTTGACGTTCACATCTATATCTCTGGGATTATCTGGATACATGTGACGGAGAGATTATACGTATGCAATGACCTCGACCTGTATGATTCAGCGAGATTATCCGTGATCGTCATAATCTATGGGTGGATAGATTATGGACACGAAATTGGATTTTGTGACGGATATACCTGAATCTAGAGAGTCTCAATAATGAAACATACTCGTAGAGCACTAGGGCAACTTTTGTGAATAATGATGATTATTTACAAATCGTTTAAACGTTAAACGAAAAATACATGCGAACGGGCCGAACCGTCATTTCCTAATTAATGTGTATTTGTATTTAATATATGATATTATTAAATACACATTAATAAATAGTCAAATAAAGGTATTTGACATATATCATTAATATATGTATTTGAGATATTTGTATTTAATTAATTATTTAATTATTTAATTGTTAAATGATTAATATAATTAAAATATAAATATATCATCAAATGATAAAGTTAGGAAATGATTATAAGTGTAAATGTTTGACTTTATACTTAAAGGAAAAGGTTGTCAAAATGGTTTTGACTTCTTAAGATATTTGTTTTTAAATTGTTTAAAAATTGAAATATTAATTTCCTTTTCTTTTTCTCAAATTCGGCCAACACCCTTAATTAAATATAATGGTTATGTTTTTGAGTTGCAATTGTTGACTTGCTTTATTCATTTAAATTGTTTGATGATTAAAGTAACAAGTTGATAAAGTAACTTTAATGAAACAAAAATAATATCTAGATATTATTTCTTCACAAAATTTCGGCCAAGGGCTAATGTTGTTGAAGTATATATTGTTTCATTTATTTTAGGGTTTCATTAACCTTTTCACTTTATCAAAACTCCATTAAAACAAGGCAAAGAAGGTAGAGAGAAAAGAAAAGAAAAACAAGGAAAAACTTGGAATTTAGTAAGTATTTCCAACCTTCCATTAGAGAGTAATTTGTTCCTCTTGTTGTGGGCAACATCTTGTGATGTTCTTGAGTTTTTCTATTCTTTATTCTTTGTACTTTTGATGGATAAAATTTTGATGAAGGTGATATGCATGTATGATGTTGGAAGTTTATTACTAGTGTAGTAATAAGCATTCTTTTAAGGTTTTAGAACCTTGTTGCCATTCTAGAGTTATTGACCCACTCTTAAATGACCTAGAATTGTTCTATAGTTGTTTCATTGTGTTGAGACTTGAAATGGATGGAAGAAACATGATTGAAGTATTGTATTTAACCAATTTGGTCTAATTTGTCCAATTTGAGGAAATTGAAAAATTAGGGTTCTTGACCAATTCCAAATTTGGGGCTTTTCATATATGTTGTGTATTTGGATGTGTATATGATGCATATAAAGTTTCATGTTCATTGGATTACATCTTGATGTGTTTTGATGCATGAAATGACAAAATGCACAAGTTGCCCACCTTTGGGAGGCATTCGGCCAAATAATGACTTTTGGGGATTTTTGGTGCTTTTGGTGTTTTGATGTTTTGAACATGCTAAGTTCATCTTAGAAATGATTTAGAATCATTCAAAATTGATTAGATCAATTTCGGACTAAAATGGACAAAATACCAATATAAGGGCAATTTGGTAAATTCACTTAAATATGATTTATTTGAATTTTATTTCATAATTTGATTATTGGATAATTAAATAAATATGTTTATTTAATTAATCCGAGAAAAAGTTTTGAAATCGGAAAATACGATTTTCCACCGCTTCCGCTGCGTTACCGATTATTCCCCTTAAAACCCATACACTATGGTCTGGTCTTCAACGAAGACAACATCTCAGCTTCTGACGATCTTCTTCTCCACAGGATCATAGAGTTTGTAGCCGAAATCATCCTGACCATAGCCAATAAAGACACACTGTCGTGTCTTTGCATCAATCTTGGATCTCTCGTCCTTTGGGATGTGTACAAATGCTTTGCACCCAAAGACATGTAAGTGTTCGTATGACACTTCTTTACCTGTCCAAACTTGGTTAGAGACATTACCTTTTAGTGTGAACGATGGGGACATGTTCAAAACATGTACTGTTGTGTTGAGTGTCTCCCCCCAAAATGTCTTCGGCAGCTTGGCTTGTGACAGCAAGTTTCTGACCCTTTCGCACAATGTTCTGTTCATCCTCTCAGCTAGGCCATTCAGCTGAGGTGTCTTCGGAGGTGTTGTTTGATGTCGGATTCCTTGCATCTTGCAGTACTGATCAAACAGACCTCTGTATTCTCCACCGTTGTCCGTTTTGATGCATTTGAGTTTCTTGCCGGTTTCTCTCTCCACTAGGGCATGAAACTCCTTGAACACTCTCAGCACTTGATCTTTTCTCTTCAAGGTGTATGCCCAGATCTTCCTTGAATGATCGTCTAAAAATGTCACAAAATAAAGTGACCCACCAAGTGTTCTAGTCTGCATCGGACCACATACATCTGAATGTATGAGGTCAAGTACCTCCGGTTTCCGTTGAGGCAGGGAGCTCTGGAAGGACACTCTGTTCTGCTTTCTAGCCATGCAGTGTTCACACTTCCGTAAGTGTGAGTTCTTCAATTCGGGAAGAACATTCCGTCTGCGTAGTATTTCCATCCCCATTTGACTCATGTGACCGAGCTTTTTATGCCATAGCTCGGCTGCCTCATTACTGTTAACTGTATTTATGCTACTATTGAAATCTTAGCATGCATCAAATACAGAGTTGAGTCTTTCTTACCTCGTGCCACCACCATTGATCCTTTAGTGAGCTTACAGGTTCCGTCACTAAAGGTGCTACAGAAACCTTCATCATCCAGCTTGCCTGTTGAGATCAGGTTTAACCGGATGTCAGTGATGTACTTGACTCCCTTCAACACTAGCCTTGTCACGTTGTCTGTTTCAAGGCAGATGTCTCCAATACCGACGACTTTGGACTGGCCGTCATTCCCTATCCTTACAGCACCGTAGTCCCTTGGTGTGTAAGATGAAAAGAAGTCTCTACGAGATGTGGCGTGTATGGAGGTGCCACTATCTATCACCCAACTGGTCTCGTGCCTGGCAAGATTCACAACATTTTCTTCATATATAATGAAGAACTGTTTGGAGGTATTGTCGGTGGTAGTAGCAACTCTTTCTTGGTTAGAGTCACCATCTCTCATGGAGTGCTCGTTCTTCAACTTGTAGCAATCCATCTTCATATGGCCTTTATTTTTGCAGCGATAGCACTCAATATCTCTTGTTTTTTATTTACCTCGGTTCTTGTCTGGTCTACCTGGGCCTCGACTTTTTCTCCTCCCCCTTTTGGTGTTCTTCTCTGTCACTAGAGCTTCTGAGGTTGAGGCTGATGCTGACTCATGCATTCTCGTCCTCTTTTCTTCCTCGAAGATCGTGGTTTTCGCCATCTCTATAGTGACTTTCCCATCTGCGGTTGAATTTATCACCGTAGATCTGAACGTTTCCCAAGATTCTAGTAACGTATTAAGGAGTATTAAGCCGTTTACCTCATCACCGAAGTCTATGCCCAATCCCGACAGTTCTTTCATGATGTCGAGGAAATCGTTGATATGGTCTGCCACAGCTGTACCTTCCTGGTATTTCAAACTCATCATCTTCTTGATGTAGTACAGCTTGTTGTTGCCAGTCTTTGCTCGGAAAAGCTCCTCTAGCTTTCTCCATAAGACACGTGCATTTGTTTCTTCATTGACATGGTTGACGATACTATCGTCGATCCATTGACGAATATTACTGCATGTTTTCTGGTGAAGATTAGCCCACTTCTCATCGGTCATTCCTCCTGGTTTCTGCTTCAGAAACACCGATCCATCATAATCCTTCACATACAGAAGGTCTTTCATCATTCCTCTCCATGTGAAATAGTTGGTACTAGTTAACAAAACTATTTTTCCGTTGCCCCCATGTAGGCACTGCATTTTTACGCATGTGAAACCCGATGAGGAGTCTTATTTGGAGACAGCTACCTTTTGAGTCACGGATGCCGCGGGAAACGGATATCGGAAGGGGGAATTCAGAATAAGCAAGCTCACTGTCTTCGTTGGTGCTGCGTTCGTTACTTCGTTCGAACGGGAAACAGATTGCGGGCGTTCGTGTAGCGTTCGAGGGAGCGTTCGAACGGTGTCGGTAATTCTGGTTTTGCTGCTAGCCTCACACCCAGCCCATTTAGCTCCCAAAGCCCATAAAACACATCCCAAATTAAATAATTAAATATTAAATTAAATATTAAACATTAAATAAAATATTTAAATCATTTACCAATTAAAATAAACAATTACCAACTTAAACTAAAATCATGCCTAAATTAAATGAATCACATACTAATTCAAAAGACAATCATACTAAATTAAAATCAATCATAACCAATTAAAGTCAATATATTTGACTTCTAATCTAATAAGATATTTACCAATATAAAATATTTGTATTCCTAAACCAACAAAATTAAATATTGCAACTTCCTAAAGTAAAAAATTTTGTCCCCCCCTCAATCCTTTGATTTCCTTGTTTAAAACTAAATCATATCCTAATTTAATGCACAAATCCCTTCCCTTGTAAACCCTAGCCATTCTCTATATAAACAACCCCTAACCAAGGCCATTCTTCTCCTTCACACAACACAATTCACACCCAAGCTCTCTCAAAATTTCTCTAAACTCTCTCTACACACCCAAAACACACACAAAAAGAAAACAAAGAAACCACCACAAGACCACCCTCCATAGCCGAATCCAAACTCACCCATAGCCGAATTCTAAAACACGCCAACAACCTCCTAGAATCCTTAAAAAAACAGTAACTTAGAAAACCACATAGATAACCTTAAAAATAATCACCTTTAATTGCACTAAGAACCCACACAACTTAGAATAGTTCTTTGAAAACATTGAAAAAGGTAGCCCGTGCAGTGAGCAGCAAAACAGGAGCCGATAGGAGCAGAACGGAGTTCGAACAATAAGCAAAGCAGCGAAGCAGTGAGTTAGGACGTTGAACCAGGGACCAGAAAAGTTGCGGAGCTTTACCCCCCTTTCGATCTTCGTGGAACGTGAGTCCGAGAGACGACTAAAAGGTTAGACCTGAGGGTATCTTTCACACTTGTTTTCCTTTTCCGCATTATTTATTAAGTATTCCTTGTATGATTGTAAGTTGAAATGTGTGTTGTGATTTTTGAGTATGTAAATATGCATGAATTATGATATGTAATATGTTGTGGGCATTAGATGAATGAGAGATGTGTCAACTCTCGCGGTATATCGGATGGAAACCGGACATAAATTTCATAGCCGATTCCGAATGGACGGTAATATGATCTGTACTCGGGCCACAACTCCACGTACCGCTTGAGTAAACGGCACCATCTCTCTTTCGTTGTGTTGCTTTTTGTTTATTTAGTTTTCTCTTGAATTCAATATATTGTCTATTTTTGTATGATTCAACCAAGCGCATGGGCTTAGTGAGTTAGTCCAAAGGTCCTCCATTTGTGAGGCAAAGAGCCGAAAAGGCCACCTTCGTGACACTACTTCGCCGCGCCGGTTGATGTATGTTCGGTTGGACGCAAGATACGTTCAATCGAGCATACTTAGTTTGATGTTATTATCTTCATTTTTGTATGTATAAGTCAATCGAGCGCATGGGCTTAGTAAGTGTGTTGTGAGACCCCCTATGGGGAGGGGCTAAAAGCCCTTTACCACGATGCTTTGCCGCGCCGGTTGACGTGTGTTCGGATTGGATGTAAGATGCGTTCAATCGGGCATACTTGGTTGATATGATTGGTTTTATTCTTGCATGTGTGATATGACGCGCATGGGCTTAGCATGTTGGTCTAAAGGTCCTCTCTTTGAGAGATCAAGAGCCCCAAAAGGTCACCTTTACGGCAGTGCTTCGCCGCGCCCTTTTATTTTCTGTTTATGTATTGCATCAGGTCCGTGTCCGTTCGAACGCGTTCACGAACGCAACTCGAACGCGTATGTGTTTTTGCTTATTATGTGTCAGGTCTCGTATCCGTTCGAACGCGTTAACAAACGCCATATGAACGTGAGCTCTCTGTCTCATCTCCGCTCGAACGCGTTTACGAACGCTACTCGAACGTGAGTATTCTGTCTCGTCTCCGTTCGAACGCGTTTACGAACGCTACTCGAACGTGAGCATTCTGTCTCATTTCCGTTCGAACGCGTTTACGAACGCTACTCGAACGTGAGCATTCTGTCTCGTCTCCGTTCGAACGCGTTTACGAACGCTACACGAACGCACACACACTGAACTGAGTCTGTCTTATTACATTCATGCATAATTGCCTATTAGTTGATCTTTCTTATGCAAATGTGTCACAATTCGTATGCTTATGTTATGATAACATTTGAGCATTATTTCTTGCGGTATATCGGATGGAAACCCAGACGTAAATTCCGTAGCCGATTCCGAATGGACGGTAGTGCGGTCTGTACTTGGGCCACAATTCCACGTACCACTTGAAAAGGGCCCATATGTGTGCTTGTATGGTTAATATGTGTGCTTGTGTTTTTTCCTGAATGTGATATGCAAGTAAAGTTGTATGTTAGTTGCTATCTTGATATATGTTAAGCATGCAAAATTTAAATGTAAGATATATGTGAAATACATGTATATTTAGGCGCATATTTTATTTTATAAATGTGAATTTAGAAGCATGATACCCTTAGGAATACGTGTTACTTCAGCTTGTTTAAATTATTATATAAATCCTTTCATTACAAGTGACATGAGTAAGAGACCATTCCGAACCCAACGGTTTGAGGTTTCCCTTGCGAGGGGTGAGTGCGGCCTTAAATCTTTATCCCGGTTCACACCGGGTGGCGACTCCATGTTATGAAATCCTTCCCAACTAGGCCGCGAGCCTAGGGACAGCATGCGTCGTCCAGGTCCTGTGTCCTACACCCCATCCATCATAAAATTTCTAAACAGAATTTCAAAAAACGGAGCTTACCGTTGCGTCCGGAATGGTAAAAAATGGTGGAAATGACACTTCATTTGTCAAAATCCGACACAGGGACCGAATTGCAAATTTCAAAAATTACAGGGGTCAGAGTGCAATTTTCAAAAATTCATGGGCCAAGTTGCAATTACGGAAAAGTTCAGGGACTAAAATATAATTACTGGAAAGTTCAGGGACCTATATGAAATTTATCAGCTTGTTGCTGACATGGCAGGATTGCTGACGTGGCAGACACGTGGCGCTGACTGGATGTACACGTGGCTGCTGACTGGTCTGCTGATGTAGCTTGCTGACTGGGCTGCTGACTGTGCGCTGACGTGGCGACACGTGGCTCGTCTTCAACCTTCAGAGCACGTGCAATGCACGTGCGCGTGGCCGGCGCGTGAATGAGGTTCTGGTTGGCGCGTGCGGCTGACTGGGACCTCCGTTCGATTGCCGAAAAATACCACCGTGCTCGTCTCTCCGTGAAAAATCCGATGGTATGCTCAAAATCGATTTTCGACAACTTTCGTCGGAATCAACTTTCCGAACCGAATCTCTGTTACTGAGTTTCGGGATCCCACCGTGGAACCTTAGCTCCTGATACCACTTGTTGTGATGAAACACACACAATAGAGAAGATGTGAGAGAAAATTCTTCTTTATATTACACAAAATAAAGATTTACAAAGCTTACAACCCCAAGCTTTACAAAAAACTCTTAACCCTCTTTACTCTCTATTATACTCACGTTTGAGATTTATGGGATGATTACAACTGAGCTCTGAGGCTCCTTTTATAATGTCCAAACCGCGTGCTACAGTAACACGCGATTTGGTTGGCAAGCTGTCAACTTCCAGCAAGCTCACGCTGGGTGCCTTCTTCATGCAAGCTGGAAACGTTGCTTTCTGCTTTCGGCTCATTTGGCTTCTTCTGCATGACTTTGTTCATGCTTTCGGCGCTGCAAGCTGGACTTCACATCAACAAGTTTGAACGTTCTCAAGCAGGTGGCTCGAACATGACAACTTCCACTTGACTTGAAATCTTCATAAAATGATTTTCAAATGATGTCCAATTATTTCGAAATATTTCAAATTCATTACATCACAATTGAACTAATTTATTACGGAATTAGCCAAGACACTGAACCCAACAACTCTAATATTTATATTCTATGCAAATAGAAAAAGTATTTAAATTTAGTGTTGATATATTTTTTGTTTACCTTTTTATAATTTTTTGCCATGAATTTATGTATAATAATGAACTATTATTATTTAATTATTTATAAATTTTTATCTAATAACTACCGATCATTTAAAAAAAAAAAAAACCTCATGTCAGCACTGAAAACAAATCATAAAAAATAATTATTGATGTACTGTAAATTAAAACTAGTATTATTTGTTAAGATATTATATTTAGGGATTGTTGTTTATCTTTTACTTTAAGGAAGATTTAAGTGTGTGTATATATATATATATTATATATATATATATATATGTGTGTTCATGTATATATGTGTTCACCGTCTTTATTAATTCTATAGAGATTAATTTTTAAGTGTGTCTATATGTATGTGTATATATATAAAATTTTATTATATAAAAAAAGGAGAATTTGACCGTCCTTAATTTTATAGAGATTAACTTTCTCTTAACATATAATCATTGACTAAACTTAAAAGAAATAAAAACATGACCCGAAAATTAATAAAATCAAATTCAAAAATTAATAATTACATGAATAAAAATGCACTCACGTCCGGTTGGAAATTTAACCAATAAATCCAAACCTAAAATAAATGTTGATGATGGCTTTAAGAATTCTGATAAATTTTTTTATTGGAAAGTTGATGGCTTTACAACTTGTATTAAATAAATAATGCAAGAACAATAAAATATGGTGTTCGGTAAAATATGCGCGTGGACTCACTCAAAGTCTCATGTATTAATCAAAGTCTCCAAAATCAGACAGCTTATTCATAATTTAAAAAATTGAATGGTAGTTCAATTGATTAAATCATTTCAGAAATCAACAGAATTGATATATGTTATAAATAATTTTATTTAATTAAAAATTATAAAAAAAATATTAAAATTTTATTTCTATCATAAAAATTTTATTAATTTTGATCGATTTTTTCTGAACCGATTTTTAAATATTAACCGGACCGGATACAAAATTTGTTCCGGAACGCTCAATCCGGTTAGATTTTAAAAAATATGGTATTAATATAACGCAGAAGAATATACAAACTACAAAGCATCAACTCTAAACTGAGTCTTGCTCATCAACTTCACTTCTGAAAAATCCTGAAATCACGTTCGTCTGCAGCCAATTTTGAACCTTGAACTGCTCTACTATATATATAATTAAAGAGGTGCACGCACTTGTTCTTAACTTTTATTAATTGCAAAAAATTTGATTCTTGAACTTGCTTTCATTTCCATTTTTATTAATTTGCCATTCATTTTTATTGATTCTTGAGAAGTTGTTTTGATTACTTGATTGTTAGCCTCTGTTATCTTGTTTGTTTCTCTCTGCATCCATATTTTCCAACCCAAAAACCAAAACAAAAAGAATCTGTTGATTTTGGTTTTAAGACCCCCAAAACATAAAGCATCCATTTTCCAAAAAGAAAATTATTTGTTGTCATTTCCAAAAAAAAAAAGAAAATAGTTCATTTTTTATTATTTGCTCATTTATTTATGATTAGTCGTTTGCTATTTTGTTAGATTTTTTCTGTAACTAATTTTTTCACTAGCAGAAGGGAAAAAAAGGACAAAAAAAGAGAAAGAAACAGAACAAATTTATTGTTAAGCAAGAGGCAATGGCTGCAGAAGTGGCTCTTGCTGGTTTTTCCAGTATTGTAGGAGCTGCAAAGTATTTGGTCAAGAAGATTCAACAGGAGACATCTTATATGTTCAAGTACCAGAGCTACATAGATGGCTTAAAGAAACAAGTGGAGGAGGTAGGATATAGAAGAGAAATGGTGGAGCAACCAGTTAACCACGCTAAACAACAAGGCGATGAGATTTATAAGGGTGTTGAAGATTGGCTAATCAGCATTGATGACTTCACTGAAAAGGTTGCAAAACCCATCACTGGCGGTGAAGAAGAAGCCAAGAGGCGCTGTTTCAAAGGGTTGTGCCCAAATTTGTTCAAGCGTTACAATCTCAGCAAGAAAGCGGTGAAGGCAGTAAAAGAAGGTGCAGATCTCTTGGGGAGAGGCAACTTTAGTACTGTTTCCTACCGTCCTGCTGGAGACTTGGAGAGGCAAGTGAAGGAGTTGGAATTTCTAAGACAAAGGGTGGAAAAAGATGTTGAGCGGTCTGAAAGACAAGGGGAGGAGATATTTGAAGATGTTAAAGGCTGGTTGATTCGAGTTAAAGATTTCAATGACAAAGCAATTAATGCAGCAGAAGAAGTTGGCTATCTCTTGAGAAAAGGCAACTTCACTAATGTTTCATACCGTCCTGTACTGGAGAAAACAGAATTTATGCAAGTTAGAGGTTACGAGCAATTTGATTCAAGAATGAAAGTTTTCCAGGATGTGATGGAGGTGCTGAATGATTCCAATGTCGACATGATTGGAGTTTACGGGATGGGTGGTGTGGGCAAAACCACGTTAGTCAAACAAGTTGCTAGAAAAGTGATGGAAGAAAAGCTGTTTGATGAGGTAATTATGGCTGAGGTAACTCAAACCCCAGATCATAAAATAATTCAAGACAAACTTGCTCGTGATTTAGGTCTGGATTTTGGACAACAAGAGAGTGTAATCCATAGAGCTGATCAGCTATGTTTAAGATTGAAGAAAGAGAAGCGGGTGCTCATAATATTGGATAATATTTGGACAAAACTTGAGTTGGATGCTGTTGGAATTCCTTTTTGGAATGATGAGTATCAAAGGGAGGATGATCAACAACGATGCACTATAATTTTGACGTCTAGAAGTCGAGATTTACTGAGCAATGATATGAATTCTCAAAAGAATTTCCCAATTGAAGTTTTATCTAAAGAAGAAGCTGAGCAATTGTTTGAGAAGACAGTGGGTAATTCAGCAAAACAATCTGAATTTCAACCCATAGCAGATGAGATTGTTGGAAGATGTGGAGGTCTGCCAGTTGCTCTAAATACAATTGCAAATGCACTGAAAAATAAGAGTCTACCCATTTGGAAGGATGCGGTGGATCAGCTAAGAAGTTCCAATATGAGAGAAATTCATGGAATGGATGCAAATGTATACTCTTCCATAGAATTGAGTTACAAATTTTTAGAAAGTGATGAAGCAAAATCTCTTTTTCTTCTTTGTTGTTTACATGATGCAGGTCATTCTATACCAATTCCGTACTTGGTGAGATATGGTTTGGGTTTGGGTTTGTTTAAAAATGTTCACACGTTGGAAGCTGCAAGGAATAGAGTGCATAGGTTGATTGACAATCTAAAAGCTTCATGCCTATTATTGGATGGTGATACTGAAGATGATGTTAAAATGCATGACATCATCCATGATGTTGCTGTATCAATTGCCAGTGAGAAGCTTATGATTAATATTCAAGATGTAGGTGACTTGAAGGACGAGATAGAAAAGACAATGCAGAAAGATCCAATTGCTGTTTCTCTACCTTTTAGGGATGTTTGTGAGCTTCCTGAACAATTGGAATGTCCAAAACTGAAGCTATTCTTGTTGTTTACAAAGTCTGGTAATTCTTTGCAAATCCCTGACCTTTTTTTTGAAGGGATGAAACAAATCAAAGTTTTGAATTTTACCAAAATTTGTTTCCCTTCACTACCTTCATCACTTGGTCGCCTCGTTAGCCTTCAAACATTGTGTTTAGAGGCATGCCAACTAGAAGATATAACACTTGTTGGACAGTTAAAGAAATTAGAGATTCTCAGCTTTCGGTCTTCTGATATTGAGAAGTTGCCTGAAGAAATTGGACGATTGACACGATTAAGGCTGCTAGATTTGAGTGATTGTAGGGGACTTACAGTGATAGCACCAAATGTAATAGCAAAGTTTTCTCAATTAGAAGAACTTTATATGGGTAATAGTTTTATTCAATGGGAGAAGGTTGAAGGAGGAAGTAACGCTTGCCTTGTTGAGTTGAAGGGATTGTTGAAACTTACCACACTACACATACATATTCAGGATATTCAAATCATGTCGCAGGATTTGGTCTCTGTGGAATTGGAAAGATATAGGATAATAGTAGGAAATGTGAGAGGCTGGTCTTTGAGTAAAACATCAAGATTCATGAAACTTTACGGGCTAAACAAATGCATTCTTTTGGGGCATGGGATGAAAATGTTGCTGAATAGAAGTGAAGATCTCTGCCTAGAAGAACTGAATGGTTATCAGAATGTTGTTCCTGAATTAGACGATGAGGAAGCTTTTCCACGATTGAAGCATCTCCATATAAAAGATTGCTTAGAGATTTTACGTATTGTGGGTTCAGTGGGAGGGGTTCATTGTAAAGTCTTTCCGTTGTTGGAATCATTGTTTCTCTGTAATTTGATCAAATTAGAGGACATATGTCATAGCCAACTCAGTGAAGATCAATCCTTCAGCAAGTTAAAGATTATAAAAGTAAAAGGATGTGATAGACTAAAGCATCTATTCTCATTCTCCATGGCCAAAAACCTTCAGCGGATTCAAGAAATAGAAGTGACTGATTGCCATGACCTAGAAATGATTGTCGGTAAGTGTTTAAAGTATAAGTGGAATTATTGAATCTACTCAATTATTTATTTTTTAAAAAGAAACTACTTGATGATAAAGGTTAATTATTTTCATTTTAGGGCCCGATCTTGAGAAACCGATAACTACTTCTAGATGCAAAGAAATCACTGCAGAGGATGATCTTGATGAGAAGGTATATAAATTTATATGTTGATATTTTCAGTTTTACAATCACCATGCTTAGTTTTGAATCATAAATAGCAGACAGTTTTTGAAGGAACAAAAACTGTACAGCAGGTAATTTTTCCAAGCTTGGAGAGGTTGACAGTGCAGAAATGCAAATGTGTGGAATATCTATTTTCATTTTCTACAGTTAAGAGTCTTGTGCGTCTCCAATATCTTGAGGTAAGGAGTTGTGAATCGATGAAAAGTATATTCAACACCACCAGGTTAGGAAGAGATGAAGCAAAGTTGGTTATTGAGATGGTTTTTCCTAAACTACATTACCTGAAGCTCTTTTGGCTTCCAAAACTAACTAGCTTTGCCATGGGTATTCACTCAATTGAATTCCCCTCTTTGTTTCATCTTGAGCTTAATAGTTGCCATAATTTGAGAAGATTCATCCCCATGAGCTCATCAGAAGAGATCATTCACACTGAAACTCAACCCCTCTTTGATGAAAAGGTAATTTTCTGTAAACTTGCTTAGTTTGATTCGTGATATTTCTTCTTTTCTTTAAATGTAATTATAATATCTCTAATTGAACAATGAACTGGTGACTTCAGGTGGGACTTCCTAGTTTGGAGATATTAAAAATTAAATCGATGAGCAACTTGAGAAAAATATGGCACCACCAGCTTGTTTCGGATTCTTTCAGTAAATTGAAGAATTTGGAGATAAAAAACTGTGAAATGATAAGTGATATTTTTCCCGCTAATTTTATAATGAGGAGCGGACTGGGAAGCCTCGAGTGTTTGGAGGTATTCGACTGTGGTTCAGTAGAAGAGATAATTGAAGAGGCAAGCTTTAACTGCAATAATTTCATGGTCGAGGATGAGGTTCTTAGAAGGTTTGTGTTTCCTCGATTAACCTCGCTGGAATTATGGTACCTACCAAACCTTAAAAGTTTCTTCTTAGGAAAACATATTTCAGAATGGCCAGTGTTAGAAAGTTTAAAGGTTGTTGGATGTTGCAAAGTGGAAACATTATTTGCTTCATCAAAATATTTGATCCGGGAGAGCCAACAGCCCTTGTTCTTACTGGATCAAAAGGTATGAAATGATGATATGAGCACTATCGAAGTTAGTTATTTGTGTACATATCCACTTAATAGACGTGCATGCATCATGTTGCTAGTTACTATTTAATTAATTTCTCATTAATTGATTTCTTTCTTTGTTTATGTTGATGATTAAATCATCTACAAGCCATAGTAAGAAAATTTTTGGTTGTTTTGCAGGTTGCATTTCCCAATTTAATGACTTTAGATGTTTCATTATGTGATCAGTTGAGAAGTTTGGTGACTGTTTCAATAGCTCAAAGCTTGGTGATACTTGCATCAATGACGGTAACTGATTGCAAAATTATAGAAAAAATCATACAAGTGCGGGATGGGGAAGAAGTGAAGGAGAATCGTGTTGTGTTCAGGCAACTGAAAATGTTGGTGCTTGATCGTTTAGAAAGCCTTACAAGCTTTTGTGAAGGGAATTACACTCTTGAATTCCCATTCTTGGAACGAGTATATCTGAGGCAGTGTCTGAACATGAAGACTTTTTCTCAGGGAGTCTCGCACACGCCAAAGCTACACAAAGTGCAACTGACATATAATGCTGATGATGAAGGGTGTTGGGAAGGCAACCTCAACTCCACCTTACAAAAAGTGTTCAAAGAAATGGTATGTATTAATCAATTCACCAAAAGTGCACATTTATGTTTTTCTTCATTCTGTTAACCATCTGTGCAAGTTTAGAAAAAACTGGCACTGTCCCCACAGAAAATCTGGAAATCCAAATATATTTGCTAGTTTAGAAAAAAAAAATAGCAAAGCTAGCTGCTGAAAATATTATATCTGATACATATCTCAGTAGATGAAGTTTCTGCATAAACCATAATTCTAGAATGGCCAAGTAAGCTTGACTGCTTTTGGTTTAATTAATGTCGTTGGTGCAAACAAAACCTCTTGTTTATGCTTCTTAAGAGCCCATTAGAGACACTCAAGACTTACAAAATCTTGCTTCAATGACGTATATAAATAATGGTCGATATAGTACTACTTAAGCAATTGAACGATAATAAACAGGATCAACAATCAATCACAAAACAGGAGAAGCAACTCGTGGTTCACAAAATTGGGTATGCCAGCATTTTCAAAACTAGATTGTTTTATCAGTTCTAGCTACACCGTCAGAATCAAGCTATACCTTAGGAGATTAAAAAAAATCTGTATTTCCATGACCATTTTATGAGCATTGTTCCACTAATCGTGTCCTTTCTCTATATATAACTACAATCATATAGAATAAAAAATGTAAGCTTGATGTACAAAATACTTTAGGACATTTTGTTAATATTTACCATGTTTAAAAAAAATTAATGTCGAGTATCTTTTTTGGGACTTTTATTTCTTATTGTTCATGATGTACTTTTACTATTTGAGTTAATTTAGGAAAGTAGATTTGCCTATTATATAGATGGATGAAGCTATTTAATCATAAATTTTTTACATGTAATTTTGAAAAATTAATGATAGGTAGTAGATATTAAAATTCAAAGTAATATTTAATAAAAAATCATTTTATCCATCATTGGATTGCATGATATAATTATAATATATATATATATATATATTTTGAAATACCGGGAAACCCCACGTCATACATTGATAAGGGTGGCAGAAAAGCCCGAAGCCCGGCCCGGCCCGAGGTGGAAAAAGCCCGGGCCGGGCCTTAAAATGAAAGCCTGGCTCGGGCTCGGGCTCGGGCCCGGCCCGGCCCGTTGCCACCCTTATACATTGATGCGTGGGTAAACTAGTGTTGTCCCAGGTTCTTACAAGGATGCTACCCAGGATTTGAACCCGAGACCTTGATGACAAGATCACAAGCTCAAACCGCTGGGCTGCGCCCCTTGGGGACTCCTTATATATATATATATATATATATATATATAAAATCACTTTTAATTTATGGAGTAATATGAGATGATTTGCTCAAATAATCCCCTTAAATATATTTATATTTTTTAATATAAGTGATCTCATCAGTAAAATTCTTTATATGTAGATAATGCAATGTCAATTGGTAGAACTTCATGACAGTCTTGGTTTATGTGCAGGGCATCATTTTTTCTCTTAAATCTAAGGAGTGTGCTCACTAGAAATTTAAATAAGATAAAATTTGGATGTGTTGTTGCAAACTAAAATCTCATATCTCTCAGTAAGGGTGGCAAAAAAGTCCAAGCCCCGGCCCTCCCTGGCTTTGGCCCGTCCCGGGGCTAAAAAAGCCAGGGCCGGGCCCACAAAGGGCCTAACATATTAAGCCCGGGCTTAAAAATATTATTTATATTTATAATAAATTATATATTTATATAATTAATTAAAAAAATTAATTTTTTGTAATTAAAAGTCGGGCCGGGCTTTTCCCCGGCTCGGGCCAAAAAAAATATTGCCGGGCTCTGGCCGGGCTTATCAAAGCCCGGGCCCGGCCCGTTGCCACCCTTATCTCTCAGATTTAATGTAGGATATGAATTTTTATAATTTGTGTCAAACTTCTAAGTTAAAATAGCCTAATGCTCTATAAATAGATTGGTCATGTTATGTTTAAAGATTCTTTGATTCAATAAAATTAATTATTTTACCTTGTATTTTCCAATGATAAAATCTTGAATCTCTGGTTTCGATTCATTTGAACTAGAGCAGAATTCTGTCTCATCCATTAGAACTGCAATGCTTCCGGGGTTGATACTGTTGTTATTTTTAATCAAGCCTCGACAATGTTAAATATCCCAATTAATTTACCATTGAGTCCAAGTTTAATGTACTTATTTGCGTATTTTAACTAGTGTGCTGCAATGTTTTTATTTGTGTAGGTTGGATTCCGTAACGTATGGCACTTGAAACTCTCAGAATTTCAACGTTTGAAAGAAATATGGCATAGCCAAGCACTTCGTGTCAGCTTTTTCTGCAGTTTAAGAGAGCTGACAGTGGATGACTGCAGGTTTATGTCGAGTGCTATTCCAGCCAATCTTCTACAATACTTGGGAAATTTGAAAACTCTCGAAGTAAGGAATTGTGATTTACTAGAAGAGGTCTTTTATTTGGAAGAGCTAAATGCTGATGAACATTCTGGACCACTCTTTCCTAAACTTGAAGAGCTAAAGCTCATTGGTCTTTCAAAACTCAAAAGATTCTGCAACTTCACTGGGAATATAATTGAGCTGCCGTCCTTGTTGCATCTGACGATCAAAGATTGCCCCGTAATGGAAACATTCATCTCCAATTCTACACACGTACCCAAGGAATCTCAAGAAGTGACTTTAGAAGAGAACTTCCAGGCGAATGGTACAAAACCTCTCTTTGATGAAAAGGTGATTCTTTTTCACTTTCCTTCACATTTCTTTCCTTTTTAGTTCACTCCCCCTATTTCTTTTCTTCAAGGAGTGTGTATATATGTTGATGTAATGAAGTTGGATAATTTCTTTCATTCTTTAACAATATAACAAAAAAGGAAACTAAATCAAGTTCCTACAAATCAGGGATTGACAACTATCAAGATCTCATGTCGAAGACATAAAATATTTAAAACAACTACGCTTAAACCAAATTCTGTAGTACTCAAAAATTCTAACAAGATAAACTGTTGATGGCAAAATAATTTTGCAGGTCATTTTTCCAAGACTGGAAAAGTTGATAGTGGAGTACTGTGAACATCTGAAATATATGTTTTCATTTTCTATGGTTGATAGTCTTGTGCAACTCCAACATCTTGAGATAAAGACTTGTGAGTCAATGAAAGGGGTAGTCGACACCACCGGCTTAGGAAGAGATGAACAAAAGCTGATCGAATTCCCCTCCTTGCTTCATCTTGAGCTTTGTAGGTGCCGTAGTTTGAGAAGATTCATCCCCATGAGCTCATCGGAAGAGATCATTCATTCTGAAACGCTACCCCTCTTTGATGAAAAGGTAATTTTCTCTTTAAAAAAAATGTGGTGCTTGCTTAATTTGATTTCACGATATTTCTTCTTTTTCCTTGCGTCTTCTTTTCCTTAAATGTAATTAATATCTCTAATTGAACGTTGAATTGGTGACTTCAGATAGGACTCCCTAGTTTGGAGATATTAAAAGTTGAATGGATGAGCAACTTGAGAAAAATATGGCACCACCAGCTTGCTTCGGATTCTTTCAGTAAATTGAAGAATTTGGAGATAAAAAACTGTGAAATGATAAGTGATATTTTTCCCGCTAATTTTATAATGAGGAGCGGACTGGCAAGTCTCGAGTGTTTGGAGGTATTCGACTGTTGTTCAGTAGAAGAGATAATTGAAGAGGCAAGCTTTAACTGCAATAATTTCATGGTCGAGGAGGAGGTTCTTAGAAGGTTTGTGTTTCCTCGATTAACCTCGCTGGAATTATGGTACCTACCAAACCTTAAAAGTTTCTTCTTAGGAAAACATATTTCAGAATGGCCAGTGTTAGAAAGTTTAAAGGTTGTTGGATGTCATAAAGTGGAAACATTATTTGGTTCGCTAGAGTATTTGAGCCAGGAGAGCCGACAGCCCATGTTCTTACTGGATCAAAAGGTATGAAATGATGATATGAGCACTATCGAATTCAATTTAATTATTTGTGTATATATCCACTAGTTAAACGTGCATGCATCATATTGTTAGTTACTAATTAATTAATTGCTCGTTCATACATTTCGAGGCAGTTGGTGATTAAATAATCTTCAAGCCGTAATGAGAAAAATTTTGGTTGTTTTGCAGATTGCTCTTCCTTATCTAATGACTTTAGATGTATCATTGTGTGATCAGTTGAGAAGTTTGGCGACACTTTCAACAGCTCAGAGTTTGGTGAGACTTGCAACAATGACGATAACTGATTGCAAAATTATTGAAAAAATCATACAAGTGCAGGCCGGGGAAGAAGTGGAGGAGGATCTTGTTTTCAACCAATTGGAAAATTTGGAACTTGAGTGTTTAGAAAGCCTTACAAGCTTTTGTCAAGGGAATTACACTCTTGAATTCCCATCCTTGGAACGAGTATATGTGAGGGAGTGCCTGAACATGAAGACTTTTTCTCAAGGAGTCTTACACACACCAAATCTACACAAAGTGCAACTGACATTTAATGATGATGAAGGTTGTTGGGAAGGAAACCTTAACTCCACCTTACAAAAAGTGTTCAAAGAAATGGTACCAACACTGCTCCTGCATCTCTCTTGCACTTGCACATTGATGAACAAAAAAACTGCCACACTATCCCCTAAAAAATCCGAATATCCAAATATGTTTGTTAGTTTACAAAAAAATTAGCATTGCAAGATACTGAAAATATTAAGTGACTCTTTAGGACATTATTTTGATAATTTATTTTTTTCTAATTAAAGTTTTGAATCTTTTTTCAGATTTTAATTTCTTGTTTGATTATGATGTACTTTTCGTATTCGAGGTAACTTAGGGGAGTAGATTTGCCTATTATATAAATAGGGTGGTCGTGTTGTTGTTTAAAGAGTCTTTAATTCAATACAATTTAGATTTTTCCTTAAATTTTCAATGATGAAAGTGCTATCTTGAATATCTTGTTTCGAGTCATTTGAACTAGAGCAAGATTCAGTCCCATCCATTAGAACTGCAGCCTAACATCGTACTTCCCAGGGTTTGACAATAATCCCACTTCTATTTAATATTTAATGTACATATTTGCATATTTTAACTAGCAATATTTTTGTTTGGTTAGGTTGGATTCGATAACATATTGCACTTGAAACTCTCACAGTTTCCATATTTGAAAGCAATATGGCATGGCCAGGCACTTCCTGTCAGCTTGTTCAGGAATTTAAGAGACCTGGTGGTGGATGACTGCACCATCATGTCGAGTGCTATTCCAGCCAATCTGCTACGGTTCTTGAAGAATTTGAAATTTTTGGAAGTTAGGAATTGTGATTCACTAGAAGAGGTGTTCCATTTGGAAGAGCTAAATGCTGATGAGCATTTTGGGCCACTCTTTCCTGAACTTGAGGAGCTAAAGCTCATTGATCTTTCAAAACTCAAAAGATTCTGCAACTTCACCGGGAATATAATCGAATTCCCCTCCTTGTTTCATCTAATAATTGAAAATTGCCCCATAATGGAAACATTCATCTTTAGTTCTACACCTGTACCCAAGGAACCTCAAGAAATGGCTTCAGAAGAGAACTTCCTGGTCGCTGATGTACATCTATTTGATGAAAAGGTGACCTTTTTTCCCTGCTTTTCTTCACACATCTTTCCTTCCACTCCTTAATAGATTCATAAAATTTCAGCAGAATCTAAATCTAATTTATTGACTCATCTTTTTTGTTGTTTTATTATCTGATTTATTGCTATGGATGCGATTGTTAACTAATTTTTAATATGAATTATTCAATTAGATGACTGAAAAAATGATGTGAACTACAATCATGGCTACTGTATCTATGTTTTTGTAATTCATTTTGGATTTAGCATCCGGATTGATTAATGTTTAAAGTTCCTTGATTCGATATATATTGGTTGATTCACAGGTTTCATTTTCTCGTTTGGAAGAGTTAAACTTGTTTAGATTGCCCATGTTGGCGCAACTATGGAAGGAAAATTCTCAACCTAGCGAGGGTTTTCAAAATCTGAAAACTCTAAGAGTATCAGAGTGCAATAACTTAGAAAAATTAGTACCGTCCTCAGTGTCTTTCCAAAATCTGATGACTCTAGAAGTATCAAAGTGTGAAGGTTTGATAAATATGGTGGCACTCTCAACAGCTGAAAGTCTGGAGAAACTTGAAAGAATGAAGATAACAGAGTGTAAAATGATAGAAGAAATCATACTAAAGGTTGGAGAAGAAGTGCAGAAGGATCGTATTGTTTTCAAAAATTTGCAATACTTGGAACTTGATCAGTTACCAAGCCTTACAAGTTTTTGTTTGGAGAATTACACACTTGAATTCCCATCCTTGAAGCGAGTGATTATGAGTCGGTGCCCAAAGATGAAGAAAATTTCTCAGGGGGTTTCACACAAAGTAGATCTGCAAAGAGTGGAACTGATAGAACGAGAAGATGATGATGATGATGATTTTGATGATCCCTCCTGGGGGTGAAGTCAGATGCTCCCATTGATGTCATATGGGACATAATGCTTTGCTGGGTAAGGACTCCCATTGAACTCTCGCTCTTTTCCTTCTGATGCATACTCTCAGGATGGCAAGCAATTTTAAGTACTCTATTCATGATTTTTTGTCTCTGTAGGTAAAAAAGTATTCAAAGCTCAAACACCTGGTCAGCCACCCAGGAAGCGTAATTCTAGCCAAAGAACCAACTCTTCAGGTACGTTTACTTGGTGTCTGTTTCTTGATTCATCCGTAATGATTTGTCATTTTTATCTGTGTAGGCTATATTTATTCTCACCACTCTGCATATATACACGAGTAATACTTGTATGCGATTCAATTAATGCCAAGGCTTACAGGCATGAACTCGCGAATGGGCACGCAGCAAAAACTTAGCAAGGCACAAGGCAAGAAGGTTGCACGCTTCCTCCAAATCTGAAAAGCAATGGGGTTCTAAACTCAGAGCTGGTCGTCGAATCACGAGCAAACACATCTCTCTTCTAGGTGCAAAGGCAGCTAATGGACATCTAAGCCTTGAACATGGTGAAGAGCCTGATGCCAAGCATCATAAGACTGAGGATACTGCCACTCACAAGGCTGAAGAAACATTGTGTAAACATGGTCTCTATTTTCCTAATAAATATTAGATGTAGTATCAGATTTGATTTGTGTGTTTTAAGGGTTATAATATATTTGATTTCTATTTTTGCAAGTTAAATCATTTTGGAAATATAATGGTGTTTGTCTGAAATATGCTTGTGAAGACCTCATAGATTAGAGACATTTCAATTTAATACTGTGGTTGCATCTGTGGAAGGAAAATTCTCAACCCAGTAAAGCTTTTCAAAAACTAACCATAAAATTTTGATTTTACTTTGTGTATTCTTTAATATTTTATTTTATTATTATTTTTTTTTTTAAAAAAAAAAGAAGCTTTCACGTATATTATTTAAATTAACTAATTATTTTTACTCAATATTTTTTGTTTTTTTTTTTTGAAATCGTTGGAAATCCCACCGTCAAACCACCATTTTCGGGCTTAAACGGAGCAGGTAAAAATCCCCGACTATCCTATATTTTTATAAGAATTTCATTTTCTGGACCTGAAGGTAAAATCTTAAGTCCTATACTGTTAGTTCCATTTTTATTGGCAATGCCCGTGACAAAACAAGTTCAATTGAGTTGTAATTTATCTTCTAGTATTTTGAGCAATTGGACTGATTTTTGGCAAAGCTGAAGCATCTTCGTTAGTGGCGCGTTCGTTTTGGCGTTCGAACGTGTGGTGTTAGTGGCACGTTCTCCATTTGGTTCGAACGAGATTATTCCAGAGAGCAAACGTTCGAGTCATGTTCTTGGTGCGTTCGAACGGGGACATTCCAGAGAGCATCCGTTCGTGGTGCGTTCGAGTGGTGTTCGAACGAGTCTTTCCAGTAGGCGTGCGTTTGTGCAGTGTTTGAGTAAGCGTTCGAACGCCAATAGCATCTGAACGTGTTTTTCAACCTTTTACATTTGAAAAACCCTAGTTTTTCACCCTACCTATAAATAGATCATGTAGCCACCATCCCCAACGGTTGAAACACATTTCCCTTGAGCCAAAATCTCTAAAAGCTTACAACTTCTTTGATTCCGCCATTGAAGACTTATTCATATTCTTGTCTTCTTTGTTAATGATGAGAATCATTCTTTGATAAACCTTCAACACAACCAAACCCAAAAATCCTAATCCTTCAGAGTTCTCAAGGAGGAAGATTGGTAGTCAGAGTTATGGCGTGTGTAAGGATTTGATTCACTCAGAGACTTCAGAGGTTCAGAAGAAAACCGTGGGTATGCAGACTTAAGGAGTTCCTTGGGTTCTTACAGCCTAGAGGTACTTGAGTCGGTGGAGTTGCCACCATAGGTTTTGACCATCGCTGCAAGGTTTTATCTACTTAGTGAATTGGGCTGGTAGCCGAGAAACCCGAGTGGTTTTTTTACTCGTACGAGTTTTCCGCTTCGTCACTAAAATTATTGTGTTGGTTTTGTGTGATTGTTTTATTTTCCGCAATTTATATTTTACATTGAATTGATATTGTGGATTTAATTGTTATTGGTTGACATTGTAATTGCCTGTTAGATTTCTATAGCTTATCGCGAACTTTCATATACCACTAAGCCACTTCCGTTGCGGACATTTTTACTGTACATGCATATTAAAATATTCAACATATTAAAAATAACTATATTGTTAAAATAAAATAGCCCCCTCCTATTGAAACTAGTTTTAAATTTTGCATTAATAAATATTAATTGTCTATTCATTAATTGAATATTTTATGGGAACTGATACGATTGAGAAAGAGACAATGACTTGGAAGTTTGCTCTAATTTGTTTTTTCTTTGATATTCAAATATTGAAAAGCAATTAATTTAAATTTAATTAGAAATTTTCAACAAAACCCAAGATAATATTATATTATATTAAATCAAATTTAAGTAATTAGGACTTATTGTTTTGTGGTGGTTTGGTTTTTTGTTGGATTAATTCTCCTAGGTTCTCTCGGTAAGATCTAAGTAGGGTTGATAAATTTGTTGGATTTTGAAAAATTCATCTTTAAATTCAAGTATAATTTATTAATATTATAAAGATATTGGAAAATTTTAATTTATTAATTTTGAATTGATGCTTTTATTATATTTTTTTCAGATCCGAACTTAAGATTTTCCATAAACATACATGTGCAGATTATTAACATGTTATCGTAAAGAGAATAATTCTAAAGCATCGTTCTTCCATAAAAAAAAAAAATACATCCTATAGAAATAACTTTTGAGAGAAACTAATAAAATATAAATCATAAACGATACTTGGTAGAGAACAACTTTAAAATTTTAAAATTCAGGCAAATTACATAAAGATTAATGATTTTATTTCCTTTTATGCTAAAAATAAACACATTCATTCATTGTCAAATCAATAAAATATGATACGTTTCGTTTCCTTTTATGCTCAATGTTCACTTGTACAATTCACCTTCAACTTTTAATGTTATAGTAACAAATAAGAAAAGAAGGTCATTTCTTTTAAAATTAATGAGAAAGTTTTATTTGCTCAACTTTTATATATATAATAAATTATCTTTGAAAATTTTGCATTAGACAGCTTTTAGAAATCCGATCTTTTTTATTGTTCCATATACAGTAATTTACTAAGTGTATTAAATTAATAAAAATGCTATTTTATGCATACTCCTGATTTCGTTTTTGAATATACAAAAATTATATTAAGACGTAAATTTTTTCCCTATTCGAAAATGAAATCAAGATCTTAATTGGGAAGAATAGCATTACTATTAAAATAAATAATGCAAGAATAATAAACAATGATGCTAGGTAAATCCTCAGATAAATAAAAGAGCTTGGCTTTGACTCCCAATTCAAATGATTAATGCAGAAAAATATACAAAGAATAAAATTCTAAACCGAGTCTTGTTGATCAATTGCACGTCTCCGAAAAAATTACTTTTGCAATCCTGAAGTCTGCAGCCAATAATCTTTTAATTGCAAAACATTTTACTTTATAATAAAAAGTAAAGTAAAGTCAATTAAATAAAACTTTCAATCTTTTAAATCCTAAGGAAGTTTAATGAAAATTTAATTAATTAATGTTAAGCAAGTTTAATGACAAATTAATTAATCAATAGTGATCCTTGAACTTGCTTTCATTTCCTTCTACTTCATATGTTTTTTCTATTTATTTGTCATTCATTTTTTTCGAGTCTTAAGTTGTTGATTGTTAGCCTCTATCATCTTATTTGCTTCTCTTCGCATCCATATTTTCCAACCCAAAAACAAAAACATTTAGATTTTTCTGTGACTAATTTTTTTTTCCCACTAGCAGAAAAAAAATAGTGTAACTCAAACAATTTCCAAATTTGAAAGAAATATGGCATAGCCAGGCACTTCCTGTTAGTTTCTGGAGTTAGTAGTGGATGACTACACATATATGTTGAGTGTTATTTCAATGAATCTGCTACGATTCTTGAACAATTTGAATTTAATTATGATAACTCAGAATTGTGATTCGTTAGAAGAGGTGTTTCACTTAGAGGAGTTGAATGTTGATAAATATTTTTGGTAACTTTTTCCTTATCTTTGGGAGCTCGAGGAAATATAGTTGAACTGTCGGCCTAGTCCTATCTGACTGTTGAAAATTGTTAGGGGATCGTGGGCTGAAGCTGACACACAAGTAAAGTGAAATTGAGAATAATTATTAGTTTAAGAGACGTTGTCTACTATATAACAATACAATAATAATTAGGAGACTTAGCATACCATAAATATTAACAATAAATAAAATAATGAGACACAAATTTAACGTGGTAAAACCCTTAATATGAGGGAAACATACATGGGGCAAAAGTATAATGATTTCACTATAGTGGAAATTTTTTTACAATATCTCTCTAAACACAAGGAGTGAACAATCTCACTCTCTTAGAATAGGAGAATTATAACTCTCTCACAAACTCTTAAGAAGAAACTAAATTTTTTTCTCTTAGAATACATGAGATTTGGTTGAGAATGAAATGAAAAAAATAATAAAATGAAGAAAATAATGAAATGAAGCCTCTATTTATAGGCATGAGATTCACTGTGTAAATAGTAAATTCTAATTTTTTTTATTTTCTTTTTAAGTATATGGGACCCACCAACATATTTTGTTTATTTAATTATCAATCATCTTTCGGTGATTGACAATTTCCTTGACTTTAATAATTCTCCTACTTGGAAACTAGATTGAGAACTAATCAGTTTCCATATCATCTATTCTAATTTGTCGTCTTCAAGCTGCTTACGTTTCTGCTAAGTCATAAGATGATCTACACCATACAAACTTATCTGTATTGATAGGCTTGGTCATTACGTCTGCAAGGTTCTCATTGGTGTCTACCTTTAATAAGTCCACACTGTCTTGTTCCACTACTTCACGAACAAAGTGATATTGTACCCTTATATGATTTATTCTTGAATGAAAGGTTGAATTCTTTGCAATATACAAAACACTATGACTGTTACAAAATAAATGAATCTTCTTTTGTTTATGCCCGAGCTCCTATAATAACCTTTGAAACCAAATAGCTTCCTTGCAAGCTTGAGTAGCTGCCATGTACTCAACTTATATTGTAGACAGAGCCACAACACTCTGTAACTTAGATATCTAACTCACTGCTCCTCATACAAGTACAAACACATAACCCATGGTGGATTTTCTTTTGTCAAGATCTCCTGCAAAATATGAATCCACGTAGCCCCTGACAATTAATTTTTGATCATTCATAACATAATGCAGCATCTGAGGTTCCTTTGATATATCTAAGGATCCTCTTAATAGCATTTCAATGCTTTCTATCAGGATTCGTGGGCATAAATCAGACACAAGCCCTTGTCACGGAGAATCGAAGAAGACAACGAGAAAAAAATCAAGGTAGAGGGAAAAACAGAAGCAAAAGTAATGGTAAATCCACAGACGGAAGAAAGTCTACTTACAAGTGCTACCATTACTTATAGAATAATTTTCAAAAGATGCAACGAGAGTAGGGTCAAGGCAATTCCCAGCCGAAGAACAAAGATGCAGAGACACTAGCAGTTGCATCGGGAGTGTTGGGTTCTCTAAGAACATGCCACAGATGTATTAAGCATAAAATTATGTGAATCAACAAAGTAAGTTGCGGAAAGATACTCACTTTGATCGGCTACGTAGGATGTAGAGATAACAAAAATTCCAACCTTTGTGTAGTGCTCCAAGCTCCTCTTTGTATGAATGGTTTAGCTCCAAACTTGAACTTAGAGTTCCAAACTCTTGGATATGTTTCCCTAACACATTTGAATGACCCCATTGATGTGATATCATACATGAATTTTGAATAAAAAATCATCAAATGTGAACCCTAGGTTCACGCCACTTTGAGAGAAAAATGAGAGGAGAGTTTCGGCCCTTGGCCTTGAGAAAGAGAGAGATTATGTTTTTTTTTATTACTTATGTTGTGTGTAATTATTTTCCAAAAATCATTTACCTATTACCAAAATCAAATTTGGTAAAAGCCATTCCAAATGACATAAAGTAAGCTTGTGTGTTTTACAAGTTTCCACCAACCACCAACTTCCATTAACCAAAAAGTAAACAAAGTTGACTAGTGATGTGACTTGTGGGCCCCACTTTAATTCAAAATCCGAGTGGGCCCGCAAACACGTTCCGGGTTCGGGTTCGTTAATTCTGAATTAACGAATTGTCCATTGCGACTTAATTAAATCAAATTTAATTAAATAATTATGCCTAGCAAAATTACTATTAAAGTCGCTCGCGAATTAATTCTCCATTAATTCGTTCGCCCGAATTAAAATCCAATTTTAATTCTGTTATGAAATCTAATTTCATATAATATATCTAATATATTATTTAATCGATTAATTCCAAATTAATCGTTCTCTCTTTATTAATTGAATTTTATCCCAAATAAATTCTCACCGTAATTAATCATATATTAATTTTCTCTCTCTCTAATTAATCCCCAGATTATGTTCGAGTCAAACGTCATCGGTGAATCTTCGGGAAGCGACCCATGAGATCTCTGGATATGTTGACAGTAAATCCGATTATCGGACTATCCGAAAACGTGCGTACTCCGTACCACATTTTTACCGATTTACAAGACATGGTTGGCTTCTAGCAAAACACCGTGCCTACCCAATTCTCTAGAAAAATTCTTTTAAGGAATATGTAATCTTTGTCAGGTGTAGTAGACATAGTATTGCGTGTTACGATCCAATATCGGATGTCACATGTTAGGCTTGAGGCTGGGATTGTGTCTGCCCCGTACGAAGCACATATCGGATCTCCGGTAACTAGTCTCTATAATCGGATAATCATGACCTAGTCATATTATCCCGATGAATGTAGTACATAAGAGTACTAGTTCCGTATCCTACGTGATCATCATCTCCATATGACTGAAGTGATACTTCCATCTTGACATCACACCCAATACACTACGATTCTCAGTATACCCAGAAGAGGCGTACACAGAACCTGTTAAAGCCCCGAATGACCAAAACCAAAGTATATTGATTGTCGCAAGTATTAGCAATGCAAGTCTCAAGTTACGACCAAATACACCTATATTGATTCGGATTCCCATAGACAAATAGTTATACTACCAATGGGATTCCGAGGGGTCTATCCAGAGCGAAGCTGTTTCCGTACCATCGGTAAATAGAACCTACTATTACACTTGCATGAGTATCCAATACCCAAATATATGAGAACTATGCCGTTACGCTTCCATAACACGCACAAGTGTAATACTAGTCTATTCCGCATTATCGATGTCCCATCTCGATAATACTACGACTAGGGATATTTAATGATTAAACCTTACGTGGATTAATATTGTTTCATATCTTATTAATTCGGTACTAATTATATGGAGTTTTATCATTTATATACCCCGGTAATCTAATTACAAATGATAAAAGTGTAATTTCCTTTGTCACATAGTTAATTTGTACAACAACACTATATTCTGTACAAATAGTGATGCTATGGGTCATAATTGTCCAACAATCTCCCATTTGGCCTATAACCAATCACTCAAGTGTCCTACACCTGAACTATATACGGGTCGCTCAAACTTCCGCTGAGAAATAGCTTTCGCCAGTGGATTTGCAAGGTAATCATCTGATACGATTTACTCGATCATCACATCGCCACGATGTATGATCTTACGAATCAGATGAAATAGTTGAATTACATACTTGGATCGTTGATGAGACCGCGGTTCCTCAGCCTGTGCTGTAGCCTAGCTCAGCTGCTAACAGAACTACTCCTAATCTAATTAGGAATTTTATATATCCAAAATGCTTCTTTTGCTGCCTCAACTTCAGCAATATTCCGCTCTTGTTGTTTATTCGGCAATAGTATCTTACTTGGAAGATTTCCAGCTCACTGTTCCGATATTCATACTATATAGTACCCTTATTACGACATACAATCGTTTTTGTCAGTTTGGAAACTTACAACGGTGAACCCAGTCATCTCAAGTTCTCCTTCTCCATAGCTTAAGAAGATATATTTAGTTCGTCTAAGATACTTAAACATCAATCCAGTGACCATCACCTGGATTGGCCTGATTGTGACTCCATATGCTCAAAACATATGAGACACCAGGTCAGTACATATATTTCAATGTACAAGATCTCAGAGAGTGCCAACAACTTTTAGATCTATCCCAGTAGATCCTTATTCTTAGAATAAATATTGTCTCTCCCAAGTATTCTACGGAGAATTTTCATGAAAGCCAATCTTTCACCGATTACATTATGGGAATGTCATTTCCAAGAAATAATATATCATCATTATATAGGACAATCACTGTCAGTGCGCTCCCACTAAACTTCTTATATACACAAGAATCATATTCGTTTTGAATTAAATCATGTACCATTATGATCACATCAAAACTCTGGTTCCAAGAACGCAATGCTTGCTTCAATCCATAAATGGATCGATTTATCTTGCAAACCTTGTTTGCATATTTGGGCAGAACAAAATCGTCAGGGTGTGTAACATCCTCCAAAAGGTTTCCGTTTAAGGAAAACAGTTTTGACGTTCAGCTGTCATATTTCATAAATGAAACATGCAGCATTAGCAAGCATTATCTGAATGAATTTAATCATGGTAACGGGTAAAAGATTTCGTTGTAATCGACATCATGTTGATGACGATAACCTTTTTGTACAAGCCTAGCTATGTACATTTATATGTTGCCATCCATGTATGTCTTCCTTGAAGACTCATATAGTACCATTAGACACAATGCCTTATGGTACAACAACCAGTGTCCAAACTTAGTTAGTACACATGGAATCCATTTCGGACATCATGTCACTTTGCCATAAAAGGAGTCGATAACTTGTATCACTTCCTCATACGTAGTCGGTTCGTCTTCTCAATAAAATTGATATCTTCATGAGGTGAGATCAGAAACCCATACTGTTGGTTTCTATTATTTGTCCCAAGGAAAGATTAAGCATATGAAATACAACAAAATGAATATATAATAAACTTGAAGCACGGCGGAATCATACTTACAAAGCTTTGTGATGAAGAAGATGAACAAAGATGGAAGCCCCAAAGATCCTTGAAGTTTCGGCCAAGAGGATGAAATGGATGAAAGCTCCAAGCTTTGTGAATTCCAAGCTCCAAGGTGGTTTCCCTATCACCTCCTTTGATTCCAAGATGTGCTAGCAAAAGAGAAGTTGAAGAAAAAAATTTCTTTCTTGCCTTGTGAAACTCTCGGCTTTGATGAGAGAGAAAGGGAGAGTGTTTTGTTTTCTTTGTTTTTCTTTCCAAAAGATTAATGAAACAATTACCAAAAATATTTGGTATATACTTTGTCAAAAAGTCAAAGACTTTTTCCCTCCAAAAGGCATTAAATGCTCCACCAACTTGCCTCATGAATAGTGACATCTAGTCACTTTAATAAAGTGACTTGTGACATCCATCAACTAGTCATGTCAAGTGATGTGACTTCGTGATGTGACTTGCGGGCCCCACTCGTTTCAAAATACGAATGTGTCCGCAAACACTTTCGGGCTCGGTTTCGCTAATTCCGAATTAACGAATTTCCGTCGCGACGTAAATTAAATAATTATGCCTAGCGAAATCACTATTCACGTCGCTAACGAATTAATTCTAAATTGATTCGTTTGCCCGAATTAAAATCCGATTTTAATTCCGCGTCGAAATCTAATTTCGTTTAATATATCGAATATATTATTTTACCGATTAATTCCAAATTAATCGTTCTCTCTCAAAATAAGGCATTTTATCCAAGATAAAGTTTCTCCGTAATTAATCCAAGATTAATAAAGTTCGAATCAAATAGCATAGGTGAATCTTCAGGAAGCGACCCGAGAGATCTCCGGATATGTTGGCAGTAAATACGGTCGTCGGATGATCCGAACACGTACGTACCTAGTACTACGTTTTTACCGATTTACAAGACAAGGTTGGCTTCTAGCAAAGCGCGATGCCTACCCAATTCTCCAGAAATATTCTTATAGGAATATTAGATCTATATCAAGCGTAGTATACCGTAGTATTGCGTACATCGATCCAGTATCGGACGATCACATGTTAGGCCTGGGGCTGGAGATGTGTCTGCCCCGTACGAAACATATATCGGACATCAAGCAACTAGTCTCTTTAAATCGGACAATCCTGACCTAGTCATATTGCCCCGACGTTGCAACCTTTTATAGAGTACTAGTTATGTATCCTGCGCGATCATCAACTCCATATGTCTGAAGTGACACTTCCATCTTGACATCACACCCAGTACACTACAATTCCTGATAAACCTAGAAGTGGTGAACACAGAACTGGTTTTAAAGCCCCCAACCACCAAAACCAAAGTTTACCGATTGTCGCAAGTACTAGCGATGCAAGTCTCAGGTTAAGACCATATACACCTACCCTGATGCGGCCTCCCATAGACACGCAGACATACTACCAATGGGATTCCGCGGGGTCTATCCAGAGCGAAGCTGTTTTCCGTACCATCGGTAAAACACAACATCCTATCGCACTTGCATAAGTATCCAATACTTAAATATATGAGAACTATGCTGTTGTGCCCTCACAACGTGCACAAGTGCAATACTAGTCTATTCCGCATTATCGATGTCCTATCTCGATAACACTCCGACTAGGGATATTTAATGATTAAACCTTTTATATATTGATACTGTCTCATATCATCTCAATACGAAACTAATCATATGGACTTTCGCCATTTATATATCAAAGTAAATAAATCACAAAACGGCAAAAGGTAATTTCATTATCACATAGTTAATTTTGTACAATAATACAATATCATTTACAAAACAGTGACGCTATGGGTCATAATGTCTAACACATACCTCCCAAGTTGTTTTCTGACTCTCTCCGACTTACACGATTCTTGTGTATTCGAATATTATGGTACAGTTTCATTCCTGATGAACTGTTTGTGTTCCGTTAAAGAATCGGTGTCTGGAACAGTATTACTCCAATTTTCATCGAGGTTTACTTTCCTCCCAATTACCACTGCATATAGGTATTCCTCTTAGGAAACCCGCATGGAGAGCGACAATTACATTGTTCTCTTGTAAGTTGTATAAGTACTATACTTTGGTTTCCCTAGGACAACCAATTACAAATAGGCACTTATTCGATTTGGGTTCTAGTTTGGTATCATCCAAACATATGCCCAGCATTCCTAAATCTTCAGGAATGAGAAACCCGGTTTCTTTCCTGTTCATATCTAATATGAAGTCTATCTAACATATTTATATGGAACCTTATTCAAAATAAGTATTGCACAGTTCAATGTGTATCCTCAGAAGGAAATTGGTAGCTCGAAGCGACTCATCATCAACCTTACCATGTCTAACAAAGTTCAGTTTCTTTGTTCAGATACACCGTCAAATTGAGGTGTTTCAGGAGGAGTTCACTGTGAAAAAATATCATACTCTTTCAAATAATCGAGAAATTTATTGCTTAAGTATTTCCACCACGGTCTAATCGTGATGTTTTAATACTCTTACCGGTCTGTTTTTATACTTCGTGTCGAAACCCTTTGATTTTATCAAAAGTTTCCGACTTGTGTTTCATAAGATACACATAGCCGTAACGAGATGCGACATCCGTAAAGGTTACGAAGTATTCATATCCACCTCTAGCCTAGCTAGATATGGGCCTACTTATGCCATTATGAACGAGGGCTAACAGATCGGTGGCATTTGCACTTTCACAAAGTAAAAGGTGTTTTAGGTATTTTTCCTAATAAACTAGATTCGTCGACATCATTTGAATTAGAATCAATCTATCCTAGTACCCACTCTTTGAAAGTGTGGATATACGAGTCTTGTTTAAGTGTCCCAGACAACAATGCCACAAATAGTCTCATTTGATTAATTTGAGCTATTTGTTTGTCATGTTATATGTATGAGATTAATTTATATTCTAAATATAAATACTGTTATTCACATTTAATGTGTTTATCTCAATATCAGATTTATAAACAAAACACTTAGTGTTCTAGAATATAAGGTATACCAGCAACGGGTTAGACTAGATATAGAGATAATGTTTCTAGTTAAACTAGGTACATTATAACAGTTTCCTATATTAAGTACATGCCCAAAGGGCAATTCCTAAACTTAGGTTTCTACGGTTAAAACAACGACTCTCGTCCCGTTTTCGACTCGCAGGTCGATCTCTTCTAAAGTCAGTCTCCTACTAACTAGCAGATCTCGCACATTAGTACATATATACATACCACATCCAGAATCAAAGTCCAATTTTAAACTAGTAGTGGATATGTTTATGACAAACATACTTGAAGTTAGAGCCTTGCCCGTCTTCACTTCCTTCATGTCTGCCTTGTCCATACGGCAGTCACGCTTCCAATGACCCCGTTTGGGATATGTCATTTTCCTTCCTAGAAGACTGTGATAATTTTGCCTTTGCTCGTTTTAGAAGCTCTGGCTCTGCCTCCTTGAGCATAGCCATCAACTCTACAAGAGTTTTCTCTTGGTTCATAATGAACCTGCCCCAGCATTCGGGTAGAGACTATAAGATCAGGTCTTTGGAAGTCTCGACCTTTTAGATAATGCCTAGCTAACCTAGTTGTTTGATGTCAGCAATCATCTACGACACCTAGTGCTCGACAGATGTACCCTCTGACGTACACGAGCGTAAGAGCATCTTTTGCAATTTATACTTCTAAGATCTAAGGTTAGACCTATGAAGATCCTTTAATTTCAACATCATGGTATAAAGATCTAATCATTAGTTCTGATGACGGAATTAAAGAGTCATTGCGGTAAGCATAACGGATTGAGCGCTAAAGTTATCATCACCATGAGTCTTCTAAAGCTCATGCTACACTATTTGCTCAACTCCAGGCTCAAGCTCGAGAGGTTTCTCTATCAAATAGAATAAATTCTCAGTTCCCAGGACTATCCTGAGGTTCTATTCCCAATCTGAAAATTGAAGCCGCTTAAAGACATTTTCACCTAGTATTATGTTTTAAACGTCAATCTTTCAGTTATCTTGATTCCAATAGTCAAACTATCCAATCAAAGATTTCAGGTACAATCAAATATAATGATTACTATAGTCTAACTATATAATCAACTACAATTGATTGGTTATGTTCAAATGTATTGATTACTATAATCCTATTATATAACCAACTACAAATGAAGTAGTTTGAATACAGTCCAACTGTTAAATTAAAACAATAATTGAACATTAGTCCAACTAATATATTTATATTTAAATAATTAATGACGAAAAATGAAATGAGCGAGTATTGACAAGTATCTAAACGAAATTATAAATTTAATACTTGCCTCTCATTATTTTTCGACGAGCCTCTAACCCTTTGTGAAGTACTCGGGAAACCTAGTTTCTTAGTGGGCTAGGATCCCATTAAATAACACACAACCTTAACTTTGGCCAACAAGTTGTATGAAACTTAACTAGGTAGATCTCTAAGATCAATTGCATCTCATCCAATTCCTAGATCCAGTAGGTGGACCTCCAAGTCCGAAACATATATCCAATATATATGTCAATATATCCAATATATTGCCTAACATTTTCCTCTAAATCAACTAAGCCTTGGCTTTGGTTCAATAAGCTTAATGATTATAGTTAAGCGTGACCCATTGACATGGGAAAGCTTCGTAATCGAGGCCGATGAACAAGAAGTGACCTTGAGTTTGGCCAATAAATCACAACTTGCCCAAGGCGTACGATATGGAACAAAGCCTTCATGATTCAAACACATCTGCGATGGGCAAATGTCTTGACTTTGGCCAAAAAACCAATGCCAATCTTGGATCTTGAGAGAGAATCACTCAATGGGAGGAAATCGCTTAATATTTGTTGAGGGTTTTTGTAGCGATTTGGCAACCAATTTATTATCTTTAATTAGGTCTCATCATACACCCTTAAGCATGCATTATAAAAAAGCATAATAAGGCGCGATAAAATTAATAATGATATGCGGATGGATATATAATATATTTTGTTCCTAGAAAAAATCTCTCTATTTCCTCTCTCACGCTAGCACTATTCTTACTTCTATTTAATTACATAATACTTCTAAATAAACCTCATTTACATTGAAGAGAATTGGTGAGAAGAGAATTACAAAGAATCAAGAGATAAAATTTGGACACGCAGGTCCAATTTGATAAATTCTAAATTTATTACAATAATTTCCAAAATTGCCCTCACCCATCTAATATCCATCTGATATACATTATTCATACAATACATCCATGTATTCACACAAAGCATATTATTCAATCAATCTAATCCAATTAATTAATCTTTGAATTAAGTGATCATCCAATGTTCAAAAATCGATTTAATTTACGCGAGTCCAACTCGTTTAAGAATAAGTACTCAAAGTGCGTATTCTTGATTATATCGAACTATAATTTTAAATCAAATTTAATTTGTATTCAATACTAATTCTTTATTTAATTTCAAATTAAATAATTACATTTTATTAATGTGCCTTTGCGACTTAGATTCTAAATCTAATCTTAATGGGTCTCAAAGCCCAATTAACATCCAATGTCAATTTAATTAAAGTCCAATGGGTTTTCAATTAATTCATAAGACATGAGCTTTGGCCAATATGTCAAACACAAATACCAAGGCCCAATAAAAGAATCACCATATTTTCCATAAAATCAAATTAGGCCCATTAGGCCCAATTAACATTTTAAAGGCCCAGTTATCATATTTCGACTTTATGGAAATGGTTTTAGGCCAAATTGATCCAACCAATTATCCTAAACCAAACTTGGCCCAACCAAGCCTATTAAGCCCAAATACAACAACATTAGCCCAATTCAAAATTAAAGGCTAATTTATTTAATCACAATATTCCAAATATCACAATTATTTAATTAAAGTGTATTGGCCATAATTAATTAGTTAAATTAATATTTCCAAAATATCAATTACACTAATTAATCATTTTCAATACATGTCCAACATTATTGAAGCAAAATCAATCCAAACATGCTTCCAATAGCTCAAGGCAATATAGGATATTTTTCATCAATTTTGATTTCAATCCAATTAAATCACAAATTAATATATCCATGTATTTCAAACACATCCAATGGTCTAAAAATCAAAAATAACCAAGAGCTACAAGGGGTCAATGCATTCGGCCAAGCCCTCAAATTTGGGGAAAAATAATCCAATTAATTTTTCATAAAATTGATCATGTATAACTCTAAGTTATCATTATCTAAGTATACTCAAACAAATAATTTGATTAAATCATGCTCAAATCAAAAAAAAAAATCCCAAATTAAAGTACATAAACCCTAAGTTCATTTCATGCTTAATTTAAGCTCTGATAGCATTGTTGGGTTCTCTAAGAACATGCCAATGATGTATTAAACAAAGTAAGTTGAGGAAAGATACTCACTTTGATCGGCTAAGTAGGATGTAGAGATAACAAAAATTCCAACCTTTGTGTAGTGCTCCAAGCTTCTCTTTGTATGAATGGTTTAGCTCCAAACTTGAACTTAGAATTCCAAACTCTTGGATAGGTTTCCCTAACACTTTTGAATGACCTCATTTATGTGCTAGCATACATGAATTTTGAATCAAAAATCATCAAATGTGAACCCTAGGTTCATGCCACTTTGAGAGAAAAATGAGAGGAGAGTTTCAGCCATTGGCCTTGAGAAAGAGAGAGATTGTGTTTTTTTTTTTGTTACTTGTGTTGTGTGTAATTATTTTCCAAAAATCAATTACCTATTACCAAAATCAAATTTGGTAAAAGTCATTCCAAATGAAATTAAGTAAGCTTGTGTGTTTTACAAGTTTCCACCGACCACCAACTTCCATCAACCAAAAAGTAAACAAAGTTGACTAGTGATGTGACTTATGGGCCCCAGTTTAATTCAAAATCCGAGTGGGCCCGCAAACACGTTTCGGGTTTGGGTTCGTATTTCGAATTAATGAATTTTCCATTGCGACTTAATTAAATCAAATTTAATTAAATAATTATGCCTAGCAAAATTACTATTAAAGTCGCTCGCGAATTAATTCTCAATTAATTCGTTCGCCTGAATTAAAATCCAATTTTAATTCTGTTATGAAATCTAATTTCATATAATATATCTAATATATTATTTAATCGATTAATTCCAAATTAATCGTTCTCTCTTTATTAATTGAATTTTATCCCAGATAAATTCTCGTTGTAATTAATCCTAGATTAATTTTCTCCCTCTCTAATTAATCCCCAGATTATGTTCGAGTCAAACGTCATCGGTGAATCTTCGGGAAGTGACCCATGATATCTCTGGATATGTGGCAGTAAATCCGATTATCGGACTATCCGAATACATGCGTACCCGTACTATGTTTTTACCGATTTAGAAGACATGGTTGGCTTCTAGCAAAGTAGCGTGCCTACCCAATTCTCCAAAAATATTCTTTTAAGGAATATGTAATCTTTTTAGGTGTAGTATACATAGTATTGCGTATTACGATCCAGTATCGGATGTCACATGCTAGGCCTGGGGCTGGGATTGTGTCTGCCCCGTACGAAGCACATATCGGATCTCTGGCAACTAGTCTATATAATCGGATAATCATGACTTAGTCATATTATCCCGATGAATGTAGTACATAAGAGTACTAGTTCCGTATCCTACGTGATCATCATCTCCATATGACTGAAATGATACTTCCATCTTGACATCACACCCAATACACTACGATTCTCAGTATACCCATAAGTGGCATACACAGAATCTGTTAAAGTCCCGAATGACCAAAACCAAAGAATATTGATTGTCGCAAGTATTAGCGATGCAAGTCTCAGGTAAAAACCAAATACACCTGCCCTGATTCGGATTCCCATAGACACATAGTCATACTACCAATGGGATTCCAAAGGGTCTATCCAGAGCGAAGCTGTTTCCGTACCATCGGTAAATAGAATCTCTTATTACACTTGCATGAGTATCCAATACCCAAATATATGAGAACTATGTCATTACGCTTCCATAACACGCACAAGTGTAATACTAGTCTATTCCGCATTATCGATGTCTCATCTCGATAATACTACGACTAGGGATGTTTAATGATTAAACCTTACGTGGATTAATACTGTCTCATATCTTATTAATATGGTACTAATCATATGGATTTTTATCATTTATATACCCCGGTAATCTAATTACAAATGATAAAAAAAGTAATTTCCTTTGTCACATAGTTAATTTGTACAACAACACTATGTTCTGTACAAATAGTGATGCTATGTGTCATAATTATCCAACGGGGAGATGTAGTTATCTGCTCCATCCAGGAAGAGACATGTCTTCACACTCTAACTCAAGATGTTGAGTTGGTTGTAGATACTGCATCATCATACCACATCACCCATCACATGGATTTCTTCACAATATACAAAAGAGAAGATATTGGAGAAGTGAAGATGAGAAATATCAGTTCCTCTTCTCAGATAGTGGGAATTGGTGATATTCAGAATCAGACAAATGTACATGGCAAGTTAGGGAAGTTTTTGGACGTAGGTATTTGGTCGAACTATTATAAATCACCGGTGTCATTTTCTCTATCCCTTAACTTTTGATTATCACGAGTTTATTTTCACATTTACATATTAATTAGAACTTATTATTAGGGAATATATTGTTATTAATAAAATTGACCTAAGTTAAATTGATAAAGCTACTAGCTTAATAGCGTAAAATCGGTAAGAATTTTTATTTCCGTAATTGTAGACACTGTATTTTTACATGAGCCTGATGATGAGCCTTATACGGAGGTACTACCCGATAAGTTACGGAATTCACGAGAAATGAACATCAGAATGAGAGATTCAAAATAAGTACGTCGTCAGGTTAAGTTCACACGTTCACTGCATGTGCGTTCGTGCCGCGTTCAGAAACATGTTCGAACGGTGAACGGATTGCGGGCATTCGAGTAGCGTCCGAATGAGCGTTCGAACGACCATCGGTATTCATGTTTTACTGTTAACCAACCTACACGCCCAAGCCCATTCAAAGCCCATTTTGCCCACCAAAATCCAATCCAAATAATTTACACATTTAAAACACATGTCTAAATTAAATCAAATCTCTTAAATCTTTTTCCTAAACTAAATAAATCACCTTCCTAAACTAAATAAATCAAATCAAATCACCTTCCCAAATTAAATAAATTACATGCCTAAATTAAAGAAATCAAATCAAATCCCATAAATCCTTTTCCTAAAACAAAACAAATCACTTTCCTAATTGAAGAGATCTTTCCTTGTAACACACTAATTAGAAGATATCCTCATAATTACACAATATTTCTTTCCTACCCGAATGAGGATAACCCTACCTCTCTCCTATAAAAAGAGACATAAGTCAAACCTAAAGACCCCTAGAGCTCATCCACCACATTCAAGTAAATTGCACAAAAAGCTAGGACATTCACGCTAAACACAAAGCAAATAACCCTCATTCACCGTGAAACAACAACCCTAAACAACCCCTCATTCACGCCAAACAACAACCTATCCAACGGCACTCATCCGCGCCAAACAGCCACCAAATACACCTCTAAACAGTCCTCTCATCCACCACTAAGTACACCTCTAAACAGCCCCTTAATCCACCAACGAAACTGCCCAGAAACACACCCTTAAGACCACCAAAAACTGCACAACCAGAACATCAAAAACTGCAACAAAACAGTCCCTTTACCACTTAAAATAGTCCAAAAATAGCAGTAAAAACACCAAAAATAGCAGCCCAAAACAGTGAAAAGACGAAGGAAAGCAGTGAACCAGTGAACCTGAAAGATAACGGAGCATTAACCCTTCCGACGACGACGTAACGCCCTTCCGAAGAGCAACTTAAAAGCTAAGACCTGAGGGCGCCCTTTATTACTTTTTATTTTGTAGTCCGGATGCGGCACGCTCGGTTGGACATGAAATATGTCCAACCGGGTGTGCGAGGTCCTATATCAAAGACGACCAAATTCTTGGTCATATCTTTCTTTAATGTTCCTTCACTTGTTTATCGCACATTTATTTCCTATTATTAGCACTTTATCATTCTGCATGCTTCCATCTTTGTCTATGTGTTGTTATATGCATTATCATACTTCACGTTCATTTTCATGATTGCATTGTGCCAATAATTGAGTGTCGCCTCTCGTGGTATATCAGATGGAAACCCAGACATAAATTCTGTAGCCGAATCCGAATGGACGGTAGTGCGGTCTGTACTTGGGATACAACTCCACGTACCGCTTATAGAAACACTCATGCATGTGTTAATGTCATTTTAGATGTAATTTTGGTAATCTAGTTCGAACATGTTATCAAACGTTACACGAACGTAAGCATTATGTCTCAGTATGTTCGAACGCGTTTACGAACGCTACTCGAACGTGTTATCAAACATATATATTGAATCATTCATATATATATATATATAATTCAATATCGTCACTTTAAATTAAAGAATAAATAATATTCCAACAATATTCAAACTTTCAAGAATAAATAAATATGTTGTAGGATAATAAACTACGCTAAAAATTAGTGTAGCATCATTAAACACTTTTAAAATCTCTAAAAAAAATTTCACAAACTTCACATTGACTAGGAAAAAGTGTGATATGTTGAACATTTTGAGGAAAAAAACTACATAATGCATCTTTGTATTGCAAAGCTTGACATAAAAGAAAATAAGTTGAATTCCAATGTGTTGGAACATCTCGTGAAAATTTTATCGGTTTAATACCATTAAATTTATAAAACTTGGCCTATTCTCTCCCAACTTGAGAATAAGACCAAATATAATTAAGTGCTTTTTTAATAGGCTCAATGAAATGTGCTAATTTTTCCAAACCATCCTGAACACATAATAAATTAAGGACATGACATGTGCAACGAACATGAAAAAATGACCCCCTAAATTTGGTTCGCATATTTGTATTAAATTATTGATTGATGCAGTATTTGCAGATGTATTATCAAATCCAACTGTTAAAATTTTACCAAATAAACCATATTCATAAAAAAAAATACTTTAATCATTCTATAAATATTTTGTGTAATATGTTGTTCATCAAAAACTCTAAATGTAATAAGTCATTTTTGGATGTTCATAGTGCATCAATCCAATGACAAGTCACACCCAGATATGAGTGTGTTCGCCAATGGTCACTCCAAATATCAGAACAAATAAACAGACGTCCTTTAATATCTCTAAATGTTTCATTTAAATTAATTTTTATCATCTTTGTATAATTTAAATTTTTGACGTTTTGTTGTATTTCTAGTCATTGTACATGCAGCAGGATTTAAAGCATTTTGAACGTAATTCACAAAAGCAATTGTTTCACCAAAACTTAAAGAAAGATGTGTCATACAAGTTAATTTAGAAAATTCTTTTCTATTTTTAGCATCAAAATATTTAAATAAATCTAAAGCACTCGTACCTCTACTAGATAATGCGTACCTGGCCATTTGAGTTTGCGTCGTATCAAGTCCAAGTTCAACCGCATGATGTCTTTCCAGGTGCTTGATCATATTGCCGATCCACCAGAATCTAAATGAAAATGAATTTTGAAAACATCCGAGGAATGAGATTTAACTTCTCTTCTCTGAGAACCGATACTAGGGCCGCTCTCTTGGGTTGGCACATTTGACAATGTGTTCTCAGATGAGCTTGTCATTAGAGAATTGAGTTATTGAGAATGATAAATTGTAATTTGTAAATGAAAGAATTGAGAATAAGGGAATTGTAAGAATTGAGAGAATTGAGAAATTGATGTGTTGAAATAATGAAAAATCACCCATATTTATACATTTTTAGAATATTTTTTTGATATCTAAAATTAACCGTTTTATTACCGTTATTAGTGATAATTTGGGAAATCCTAAAAAAAAAAATTTGTTTTTTTTTTGGAAATTGGGCCAGGGAGCAACGGCTCCCTGTCCCTGGATCTTGTCACCCAACTGCTTTGGAACCGAAACCGGAATTGTTCGGTTCTAACTGGTTCGGTTCCGGTTCAGAATCGGAATCTTGGCCGGGTCTAAATTTAATTATGTAATTTTTTGTGAAATGTTGGGAAATTCCGCTATCAAATTATCTTGTTTGGGTTTAAGCGAAGCAAGTAAAACCCCTGACTATACCAGGTTCTTATAAGAAATGCACCCGACCAAGGCTTAAGCAGAGCATAAAACCTCATGTTGTCCCAGGCTCTTATAAGAAATGCACACTCTGGACTCCAATCTGGCACCAGACAATAAAGTTCTAACCCCTTTGCCACCAAACCACGCCCCTTGGGATTCAACACTATTGTGACTAATTTCTTCTATTATAAAATATATGTAATTAGGTATGCTAAAAATTCTTGTGGATAGGATGCCCTGTAGGGCTCGTGGATTTGGGTCTGATACATGTATAATTTTTTATTTCATTGATTAGATGGATCGAGTGTTAATATTGTCATTCTCGTACTATTAAAAGTAAAAATATGAGTGTGAAAAGGGGTATGCGAGAGCCCGACTTTTAAGATCGGATACAAGTACAACTTTTCATGGTCATTGGTTGATTGGCAACTGATATTGGCAGCCATACTATTAAAGGTAAAAATGTGTGGGAGTCATTAGGAGCCCAATACGTTAGGTCCGATATAATTTTTCACACTTATTGGTTGATTGGGTACACGTCTATTATATTCTCGTACTATTAAAAGTAAAAACACATGTGTCAAATAGGGTCCACGGAAGTCTGTGTGCATCCAATATAGGTATAATTGTTCATCATCATTGATCGATCAGGTATAAATATTGACATCCATATATTATTAAATAATAAAAATATAGGTGTGAAAGGAGATTTGTGGGATCTTGTGAGGGTCCAAACTATTAGGACCGGATACGAATATAATTTTACATATTCATTATAAACACGTAATCACGTATATTGGGGGAAAAACACTAAATTAGACATAACAGGGCTGGGCTTTGTTTGAGAAACAAGTTTCTAAACTCTAATCTGTCAACTAGGCTAGGCTTTGGTATATGCTTTGCAACCAAATCCAAATGAAGAAAGCTCACATTTCAATATCAAGCAGCTTCATTAGGAACAAAATTCCTGAATGAATTCAATGAAAGTTACAATCCTTTTGATTCTTTTACAATACAACTTGAACAAAGAACTGAATTCCATTCTGCAGAACCAAAAAAATTGTTACAAAATATTTCCAAATTCTGTGTCATTGAATTTTTTTCTCTAATCAAAATTAGCACATGATTAAATCCTTAAATCCCTTTAATATTTTACATCCTATTCTCTATATACATAAAAAAAAAGTTAGTGATTAGTGATCATCAGTTAGCTGCTGAGACCCTAATGTGTAAACCATTTGGTGCTTCAACTCTTGGAAACTTCATTAGCTTATCTCCCCCAACTTCCTCCCAGCTGCAAATGAGAATCAAAATATTATCAGCTAAGCTCATTGAAAACACATTCAGGTTCATTTTCTTTTTACCTGTATCTAGTTACAAAGTAGTGAAGGAACGTCGAAATTTCTGCTATCCCAAGTTCCTTTCCAGGACACTGCCTCGTGCCCCCTCCGAATATGAATAAATAGTTTTGATTCTCTAAGCTCTTGTCCTGCATTTACCAACATGGCTAAATTAACCACCAGGATTTAAAAACTTAACCAACATAAGGCGAATAAACGAACACGAACCAGCCATCTCCATGGATTGAAGGCTAATGGATCTGAGTATATGTAAGGGTCATAATTGATCTCTCTTGTATAAACATATATTCTCCATCCTTCTGGGATAACAAATCCTGGAAAAAGAAAAATGGGTTATCATTAATGTAAATTCATAGAGGAAAAGCTGTGATTAGCTGCTAATTCACTGTTAAACATGACTTGACACAAATTGTTGATTAATATTTGGTGACAGCATGTCCCACTAACTTATATATACCATTGAAGATTAAATGGTAAAAACATTCTTTTCTTCAAAAAGCTTCAAATCTTGTCAAAAAATCATTTAAACAAGACATGGGGTATCAAGGGAAATGGTCCAGCTAAATATTATTGGTATGTGTGGCCTGTAAATCATGATAGGGTGAGGTGAGGTCCACTGAGGAAGATGATCTCAAATCATATCATATCCATCGATAACATGCAAGAGTGGCCCTGGGGCAAGCCCACCCAGGCAGCTAACTGGGGACCCAAATTTGGGCCAAAATTAGAGATCGCAAATTTAAGAAAAGTTAATACACATTACAACAAAAAGGACTAACAGGTGCTATCTTGTAAAAGAAACACTGTTATATTTCTTCATGCTTACCATTGAGTTCCATTTCTTTAGTAGTTTTTCTCAAAACCCCATTAACAATAGTAGCTAATCTTGAGGTCTCAAAGATCACCTGCATATGTATAAACAATCTTAGTTAATAACTTAATCAAACTATTAATTTAAATCACTTGTTCTAATTTTAATTCTTACTGCGCGAGTAAATCTCATTGATTTTATATCATTGCACTCAATAGGATCCTCTGGCCTTTTCTTTTCTCTGATTGCCAAATGTTCTTTCTGGAAAAATAATCCAACAATCAATCAATCTCGCTAAAGAGAAAAAAAAAACACAAAACATTAACATTTTTTAACATTATAATGAATCTTTGAACTCACTCTTAGCTCTTCAAGCACTTTTGGATGATCATGTAGATACTTAACCGCCATCATTGAAGTTGTCGATACAGTTTCATAACCAGAATACAAAATAGTGATTATTTGATCAATTATCTGATCATCACTAAGCTTATAATTGTTTTCATCCTTGTTCATTAGGCCACCAAGCATGTCTTGGTGGGTTTCTTCAGAATCTCTTCTCTCTTCTAACAGCTTTCTCAACATGCTTAGAACGTTTTTTCTTGCCTGTAACATGTAAAAAAACGTCACAGTTATTGTCTTTGAAAAAAAAACATGAAACACCAGATATAAAAATGAGAAAATCTTAATCATACTTGTAACCCTTGTCGATAATTTGTGCCGGGAAGATCTATAGGCAATGACAAGGTTCCCAAAACCAACTTAAAGAACTCAGGCATGAAATTTAGAGAAAGAGAGCCAGATTCCTTGGTAGCAATTTGCTTAAGTGAAGATAGAAGTGCCATCTATATAAAAGAAACATAACATATGAGGATAAAAAAAACAGAACAAAACAGAGCAAAAAACTTTCATTAAATTGCATGGTGATTAAACCAACCTCTTTGGTTTTTTCTTGTATGTTAATGATTTTGTTATCCCAGTTACTGAGATGGGTTCTCATGAAAGCATCAATTTTTGGCAAGAGCTGATCTCTTATTATTGTGGGACTAATGAGAGCTAGCAATGCTCCTCTCATGTACTTGTGGCTTCTCCCATGAACTGCTGCAATGTTGCATTGCCTAATATATCAGTCATTGATTGAGGGTACCCAGGAACAAACCCTTTTGCTTCATTCATTAAAATGTATCTGTTCAGTTCTGGATCCATTGAAATAATTGTAGGACATCCCAGAATATGAGTCTTGAAGAAATTACCATGCCTGTTATTAGAAAAAAGTTCAAAAGATAATGTTAACAAAAATTTTATCAAACAAAGGAATCAGGTACAAGAAACAATTAAGGAAAAAGAAAAACTAATCACCTTGCTCTTTGGTTTTTCATGAAGTTGGGGCCTTGCTTTAGAAACTCAGTGGTTTCACCAAAGATTGGCCAGCCCATTGTACCAGGAGGGAGGCCTTTCTTACTGTATCTTAGTTCATTCCATCTCAATAAAGCAGTACTGAAAGTGCAAAGCATCAAGATGAAACCAACAATCACCATGAAAATAGCCATTGATGCTCCCAGGGCAAGAAGCTAACTAGGTGCAAACCCACCTACACAAACAGATAGAGAAACTGTAAAAATGTTATACGGGCTTGTTCTAGTTCAGAGTTTAGCTAGAATTGTGCAGATATATAGGCATTTGAACTGTTTCTGTACAGAGACAATGGCCACAAAATTCCAAACCATGCACCAGGAACCCTACTCTATTACTAATAAAAGTTTACTGGTAATTCTAATTTCATCCCAAATAAAATGACATGTGTGAATTATTAGTACATTAATTTTTTTTTAAAAAAAACATTATGAAAAATCATTAAATACTTAATAAGTACACTTATTTAGGTCGAATTTTTTAGGATAAATTTAAAGATTTCTAGCATTATTCATTCTAATTAATAAATAAAAATTAAGGAGGCTCGAATTTTAGAATTTCCTAAGTGTTGTATTCAAGCTGAAATAGTCGTGTATCTGCATACTTTGTGATGATGTTATTAATGAATGATTTCATTATCTTTCAAAAAATATAATAAATATAATAAAGACCCGAGAAGCTAACGATGAGATAGTTTTTTTCCTCAAATATCACTTGCATTGATGCAAATTTTTGAGCTACAATTTACGGGTCCAAAACTATATTCACATTTTGTTGAATTGAAAGAGCAGTTTTTTACTACAATATCTGAGAAAAAATTACTCCTTTAAACCCTTTTTTTCACTTTGTAAGAACTAAAAAGTAAAAACCATCCCACTAGAGTGTGGTTCTCTAAGTAATTACTAAATTAAACTTTTGACTTAACAAGGATTTTGAAATTGGGATCTTAAAGATTATCTCAGTTATTTTTTTTTTGAAATCGTTAGAAATCTAAGCGGAGTAGGTAAAACTCCCGACTGTTCCAGACTCTTACAAGAAACGCAAAACTTGAATTTGAAACCAGAACTTCAAGGTGAGATCCTGAACCCTACACCATCAAATCCCGTCCCTTTTGGGATATTATCTCAGTTTAATAATGAGTATTAAAGATAATCAACTACCCAATTCAGTATTAAAGGGTATCAGTAATGAATGTTTGTTAGATGGTTAAGTGGAAGTATTTACAGCAAGAATTGATTGTGTAAGCAAGGATTGGAGTCTACAAGAAATGATGATTTGGGTATTTTTTCTGATTAAAGTGGGGGGGAAAGGTGTGAGTAGAGAGCTGAATTATAATTGAATTAAAAAGGACAAGCACATGGAGAGCACTTACATTGGGCCTAACAGAAAATAAATAATAAGCAACAAGATCTGCTGCTCATTTATGGAATTACAAAAATTCACTACAAGACAGTCTTGGCAACCATGTGAATAACTGAAGAGAGATAGAGTTTTTGCTAACACAAAAATGAAAGAATGAAACTTAGACTGCCCATTTCCAGCAGTTTATGCTGTTGACTGTGATTCCTAGAAGACCATATGGTTCTGTGCTATTGAGTTTTGACTTTTTGGCTGTTCATGAATAGAGTTATATTTAGTGTTTTCAAAATCGGACCGTGAATTTTATCTGATAGAATATTTGAAATTGGATGATAAAAAATCGGTCAAAGTGAATAATTTTAATTATATTATTTACGACGTCAATCGGTTAAACCAGCCAAACCAGTGACCTATTAAATTTTTTATATCACTTATTCAATCATAAATTTTAAAACAATGGATATATTACAGGGACCTGAATTCAGTGTTGAACCGTGCTTTGTAGTAAGCTTTGTACAATGGAAATATAATTTATTCTACAATTTATTTTAATAGGACTAATTGTGACAATGAAATATCAAATAACACAGTCACATTAGATCTTATAAAGCTACACTCGGCAATCACATCTAAAATCCACAAAATTGTTATGGATTTAGATATAAAGGGACTTTGTTTTTATCTTTGCTAATTAATTTCAAAAGAGTGACAATGATTAATTGGTGGAGCTTTGTTGCCGAATGAGATAAACACTTAATTTTCTGCTAATCACCTCAATTGACAACACAAGACTTGAGGATTTGGAGTTTTTCTATTGGCATGCTTTCTCACCATTTGATAAAAACCTTTTTATAAAACCTTTTTATCTTTTTTGCTGCACTTGTTAGAATATAATTGCCATAAAAAAACCAATTTTTTTTTTCCTTTTTGCTTTATATACCGAAATTTGCGGGTCATTACCAGGATTGATCACGTTGTAATCTGTATATGTACAAGTTTTTTCTAGTAGACTTTGCTCGGTGTTAAGGTGAGATTTGTATTTTATTTTTTTTCATAAATTATGATTAATAATTTATATGTAATTAAATTTTAACCGTGTATTATTATATATTAAATCATATATCGCAGAAAGTTATGAAATGTTTTGCCATAACTCAGGTCAACTTAGTTCCGTAGTATATCCAAATTCATTCTTAGTATCAACTCTAAAAAAAAAAGCTTTTTAATAATAAAATGTAAATAGGTACTAGTTGTGATCCATATTTATGTATATTTTTAAGTGTTAGCACTCATTAAAAAGTAATTTATTGAGTTAGTTTTTAAATATTTTAATAAAATTTGACACTCGTATTCAAGTCTTAAAGAAATAAGAAATTAAAAATATATTTGAACTTATTTATCCGGTTACTTTCCTTAAAAAAATCTCCAAACCCTCTAAAAATTAGCAGGTTTGTAAACAAGTTATATAAATATCAAATTGTATTCCAATAAACTGGCAATTAATTTGATACAAGAACTTTAATATATAAATCCAATTTCCTACGTATTTGGATATCGGTATACGAGATTTTTTTTCCATATTTAATACTTGAAATTTCAAATTTAATATTATCAAAATTTAAATTTATTGATAATTAAATATTTCAAATTTGTATTAAATTATTTTAAATTTAATGATAAAAATTTCAAGTTTTATGACTTCAATTTCAATTTTAATGTTCCCTATATCCATATAGGAGTACATAAAATTAAAAAAAAAATTAAAATTAAAGAAAAAAAAAAACTATCTATAAAGGCAGAATATTTCTGCTTCAATGACACAAAAGAGACGATTTGTTAATTAGATGCCATTCAAAGTTCTTTAAAGAACAAGAGCAAAAGTATACAAAAATGCTACTATGCCCGATATATGCACTTGATTTTATTTCTGAATAGATAAAAATTGTTCTACACAGTAAAATATTTGTATATTCGAAATCGAAATGAAATCGAAATCAAGATCTATATCGAGAAGAGTAGCATATTGTCATGCATGTGTGCAGTAAGATCACTATAAGAAAATGAGTTTTTAGTATTGTCAAATTTTGACACTAAAAATATCAACGTCGACGCTAAAGGTTTTGGCGTCGAAAAAAGACGACGCAGAAAGTGGATATCAAAGGCTGATCGAGGAAATATTTTAATATCGCTGTAAAATAAGCGACGCTAAAAATATTTACGTCGTCATTTTTTGTTGCTAAAACCGGAATTAGACGACGCAAAAATTCAATTCTGTATCGCAAAGTTCCGGCGACGCGAAAGATCTAAGGCTAGCGTCGCTAAAAGTGTACAACTATTAGTGTCGATTTTTGTCTTGTCGACGCCCGACGCTAAATAATTTTAATTTAATTTTTTTAAAAAATATATAATATTTTCAAAATAGGTTAAAATTATTATATACATATATATTATGAAATTAAATTATATATATTAGAAAAAATAAAAACATTAATATTATTTTATTTTAAAAAATTAAATTAAAATTATTATTATATATAAAATAAATTTTTTATTATATATAAAAGTTTTATTACATAAAATAAAAAATCATACACGACGGTCAGTCAGGGTCGGTGTTACGTCTGTCTGGACTAGAGGAACTGTGGAGGTCAATCCTGCAACACTGCTCTGAGTAAGCGATCTCTCCATAAGCGCATGCAAGCTCGCCATTTCCTGATCGTGCTCTCTCTTCTCATCCTCCAGCCGGCTTAGTCGGTCTTGAGTCAGTCAACTGGTCCCTCAAAACAGTGACCTCCTTTGAGGCGTTGGACGATCGAGAAGTAACCGATGCCACCTTCTGATGAGAGCTGTACGTGCCAAATTTGGGCCAAGGGCAAAACCGTCTTTCACCTCAAACCCAACAGTATACAAGGCCCGAAAGTAAAGACCAGGCCCAAAGAGTTATGTATTATTGGACTCTAATTAGACCAATAGCTTCAAGACAATTCTATCTCATTATATACCAACTGCTTCCCTCTTTTTCCTAACACCAAGCATATTCCCACATGCTATGATCTTTCATCAAATACATGAGCACGTTGTGGGACTCATGCCAACTAATGAAGTTATCTTTCTTTACTTATAAGATGGCAACACAATTCACGAAAGGGGGGGAGGTCAGAGCTCTCAAACTTGAGCTCCTAAAGCTTCATATTCTCTAAACACCGGCTATCGCCCTCACGGCAATCAACAGAAGCCAAGGTAACTTCCGACCTTGTTCTTCCATTATTTACAGCTCATTTCATACTACTGACTTGGGCGTCGGAGTGCCCCCGGCACCCACCACACCGGTGGGTAGTCTACTCCCGCTCACTCTACCTTTGTCTTGCAGGATCGCTAATGCCCCCAACCTACAAATTCTGATTGTGGACCTCGGCCGAATTCCAGCATCCACAATTTGGCGCCCACCGTGGGGAAAGTAGAATCCCACATCGCCTGGGAAAGTAATCCCCTCCAAACCAACCACACTGACACGCTAAGAAAAATTCATTGCCCATTCGACCAAACTACATGCAAAGTATAAGTACTCCACTCGCCAAAGCTATATGCCATATTCTTATTACTAAAGTCGCCTGCAAAGGTAGTCCATGAAAAGATAGTGCATGTGAATAATTATATCACCACGTATGCTGATTATGCCACCATAATTAGCATAAATAATTATGCCACAACATGATTTTTTACCACTCCATGATTTTGCTTGTTATGCCACACCATAATTACTCATGATATGCTATTCAATGGGCGCATTTCATGCTACATGGTATGGCCTCGTCCATATGGGTTGAAAAGTTGGTATTAATCGGCTAATATCCATGCTCCACATCATTTGACATGCTACCTAAAAATTGTGATTTTCCTGGACCAAATGCCCATTTCAAGCATCAACAAACATGGGCCCTGAACTTTATTATTTGGCATGGAGTCTAGCACTTGTCCTTTATGTTTTGGCAGCCTACACATGGCTTCATACGTGTAGAATCCCAATGACCTTAAGCATCTTGGCCTTTTGTGACCAAGTTGTCGTATGGAAGCCTAGACTTATCTCTAGGGCTCGAAAGCTTCAGGAATCTTCAAAGCCATATGTGAGTTTTCCTGGATAGTGGTCTGAGCATTGTTTAGTATCCAAGATATCCAGACACTATCAAGGGGACCTACATTCAGACATTAAACATAAAATGGAGCTATTTACACATAAGAGCCACAACAATCCCACATTCTAGGCAAGGCCATGATCCATGGAAACCAATGAAAAATGTGCCCATACTTGCATGGTTCATGAACCGATCCTATGAAATCTATCATCCACTCACAATTGAACCTCACTTTTGTAGCATGAAATCAAAACTAAGCAACAAAACTGCATGCTACACCTTTAAAGCTTTGTAAATTCAAAGCTTTGTAAATTCAATTTATCACAATCACATATGTCCAGTATTGGTTGAATGTCACATTCGACATGATACAAAGAGTGTTTGGTTGAGGCACCATTCGACACCACACACATAAATGTATATCATTTGTCAAGATGTAGGCTGGCATCAAGGAGTTGTGCCATTAAACATGACACGCAAGAAGGTTTCTCATTTATCTATCATCCCACTCGACATATATGAGATGATAAAACATTGGTTCATACTACTTTCCATACTACAAGGTGGATGGCTATCAACTTCTGGCTACATGGAAAACTCCCATCTCTCATAGACTACTTGGAATGATTATCAACTCCTCCAGACTAAGACAAAGGTTAGTCATCATCTCCATGCTACGTTGATTTAATATTGCCAACTCCATACTACATATAGAATCTTTTATCATGCCTAGTAGTATGAAAATTCTATGTGACTTTCATCAAAATTCATTCTATTCTAGTATCATTGACCTTAGTCAGGTATTGTATAATTAGTAATGACCTTGGTAGACATCCATCTCTTCCATACTACATATAAGGATAATCATCTTCAGACGTAGTATAGAGATTATCATCCACTCTAGACTATATGGATGGATTTCCATAAACTCTAGAAAGCATAGGGAAAGCCCCATAAACCTTCATCAGGTTCATTCGACCGTAGTCTCCTAACATTCATCAGGACAGGTAGAATGAAAATTTTATTGGACCACCTTTAGGTCCAATCGACCAGCCTTTTCAAGTTAGGTAGTATGAAATTCTCTTGAACCTCTATCAGGTTCAGTCAACCAATCTTTATCAAGTTTAGTAGAGTGGTGATTCTCACAAACATGCATTAGTTTCATACAACCGTGTCTTATGGACCTTTGTCAGTTCCATTCGACAGTAGTACCATGAATAGGAGAATGAAGATTCACTTGGACTTACATCAAGTTCAGTCGACCATAGCTTCTTGGACCTTCATCAGGTCTAGTAGAATAAAGATTCTCATAGATAATCATCAGGTTCATTCGACCGTAGCTTCGTGGACCTTCCTCAACTCCATTCGACAAGTCCAGTCGACAGTAGTCTCATAGAAGAGTGAGGAGTAATGTCTTTCATCAAGTTCATTCGACCATAGACCCATGAACCTTCATCAGGTTCATTCGACCGTAGTCTCATGACCATCATCAAGTCCAGTAGAATGAAGATTCTCTTTGACCTTCATTAGGTTCATTCGACAGTAGTATCACAGAAGTGTGAAGTGTAATGACCTTGATAGATATTCTTCAAGTTCATTCTACCATTGTCTCATGGACCTTCATCAAGTCTATGATAGTGATGACCTCATTGGACTTCCATCAAGTCCATTCAACGAGTCCAGTCGACAGTAGTCTCATAGAAGAGTGAGAAGTAATGACTTTCATCAAGTTCATTCAATTGTAGCATCGTAGACCTTCTTCAGGTCTAATATATTGAGTAATGACTTCCTTGGAATTCCATCAATTCCATTCCACGAGTCCAGTCGACGGTAGTATCGTAGAAATGTGAAGAGTGATTACCTTGATAGATATTTTTCAAGTTCATTCGACCGTGTCTCATGGACCTTCATCAGGTCTATGATAGTGAGTAATGACCTCCTTGGACTTCCATCAAGTCCATTCGTCCGTAGTCTCGTAGAATGGAGGTGACATTGATGGCTTTAATCAAGTTTATCTACATATTCTATTGGATCTTCATCAGGCCCATTCGACAAACTTCATTCGACAGTAGTATTGTAGAAGTATGAAGAGTGATAACCTTGACAGATATTCTCCAAGTTCATTCTACCATAGTCTCATGGACCTTCATCAGGTCTAGGAGAGTGAGTGATGAATTCTTTGGACTTTCATAAAATCCATTCGACCGTAGTCTCATAAATCCTCATCAAAAGAATAAGTAATTTCATTCTTTAGACTTTCATCAAGTCCATTCGACAGTAGTCTCGTGACCTTCATCAGGTCTTGTAGTATAAAGATTCACATAGATATTTCATTAGGTTCATTCGACTGTGCCTTATGGACTTTCTCTGGTCCATTTGATAGTTCATTCGACAGTAGTATCATGGACCATCATCAGAACTAGTAGTATGAGAAGGAAAGACTCTCATAGAACTTCTTCAAGTCTAGTAGTGTAAAGATCCTCATTGACTCATGTTAGATCCTGTAGAGTGAGGAATGAAGACCCTCATGGATCTTCATTATGCATGGAGTGTGTAGATTCCCATGTACCTACATCAGGTATAATGGAGTGTGTAGACTCCCACGTACCTTCATCAGGTATAGTGGAGTGTGTAATTTCTCTTGGACCTTTATTGGGTCGGGAGGAGTAGACTCTCATGTACCTTCATTAGGTATAGTGGAGTATGTAGATTGAACCTTCATCTGGTTCATTCAACTGGGGACATCCCCCATGGCTCATAAAGAGTCAATTGATTATCCTGATCATCATCTGGATCAGTCGACTGGGGATATCCCCCATGGCTCAGAAAGAGTCAATTGATTATCCTGATCATCATCTGGATCATTCAACTGGGGACATCCCCCATGGCTCATAAAGAGTCAATTGATTATCCTGATCATCATCTGGATCAGTCGACTGGGGACATCCCCCATGACTCATAAAGAGTCAATTGATTATCCTGATCATCATCTGGATCAGTCGACTGGGGATATCCCCCATGGCTCAGAAAGAGTCAATTGATTATCCTGATCATCATCTGGATCATTCAACTGGGGACATCCCCCATGGCTCATAAAGAGTCAATTGATTATCCTGATCATCATCTGGATCAGTCGACTGGGGACATCCCCCATGGCTCATAAAGAGTCAATTGATTATCCTGATCATCATCTGGATCAGTCGACTGGGGACATCCCCCATGGCTCAGAAAGAGTCAATTGATTATCCTGATCTTCATCTAGATCAGTCGACTGGGGACATCCCTCATGGCTCAGAAAGAGTCAATTGATTATCCTAATCTTCATCTAGATCAGTCGACTGGGGACATCCCCAATGGCTCAGAAAGAGTCAATTGATTATCCTAATCTTCATCTAGATCAGTCGACTGGGGACATCCCCCATGGCTCAGAAAGAGTCAATTGATTATCCTGATCATCATCTGAATCAGTCGACTGGGGACATCCCCAATGGCTCATAAAGAGTCAATTTCAGCACATGACCTTCATCTGGTCTAGAAAAATTTGAAGAACTCTCCCGGTCCTTGACCAGTAATATGGAAATTGTCCTGGCCTTTATCTGGTTCAGTCGACCGAGGATATCCCATGGCTCGGGCCAAGCCAAGTTGAAGACTTGGACTACTCTTAGTCCAAAATACTTTGAATTCTCTCTGTCGTGTATGAACTATGCATTCTTGACAGATACTCGTATATCTTGTTTCATTCGACATGTATAGAAATACTCTCCAAGTCAAAGAACTTCTTGACTTAGAGAGTAGGGGACAAACTGTACGTGCCAAATTTGGGCCAAGGGCAAAACCGTCTTTCACCTCAAACCCAACAGTATACAAGGCCCGAAAGTAAAGACCAGGCCCAAAGAGTTATGTATTATTGGACTCTAATTAGACCAATAGCTTCAAGACAATTCTATCTCATTATATACCAACTGCTTCCCTCTTTTTCCTAACACCAAGCATATTCCCACATGCTATGATCTTTCATCAAATACATGAGCACGTTGTGGGACTCATGCCAACTAATGAAGTTATCTTTCTTTACTTATAAGATGGCAACACAATTCACGAAAGGGGGGGAGGTCAAAGCTCTCAAACTTGAGCTCCTAAAGCTTCATATTCTCTAAACACCGGCTATCGCCCTCACGGCAATCAACAGAAGCCAAGGTAACTTCCGACCTTGTTCTTCCATTATTTACAGCTCATTTCATACTACTGACTTGGGCGTCGGAGTGCCCCCGGCACCCACCACACCGGTGGGTAGTCTACTCCCGCTCACTCTACCTTTGTCTTGCAGGATCGCTAATGCCCCCAACCTACAAATTCTGATTGTGGACCTCGGCCGAATTCCAGCATCCACAAGAGCCAAGCCCGATGTTGATGTTTTGGAATACCTGGCGCTAAATCTTACAATATTTAATGTCGATAATTAGGTAATAACGTTAAATTAGTACGTTTTTAGTGTCAGTTATAGGTTGAGACGCTAAATGTTAAAAATATTATTGACAACGCTAAACTTTGGATTTTTAGTATTGTCGATCCCTACGACGTAATATATTATTAACTTTAACGTCGCAATAATTTGACAACGCTAAATAAATATTTGACGATAATGTTTTAGGCTAGGTTAAAATTTTTTACACTAAAATTCCTGTTTGTTGTAGTGGATGGTCCTTGAAAATTAAAGTTGAACTGGTAAACTAAATGAGAACAATTTAATGCAATCCGATCGCTGGTAATTAAAGATCCAACGTGGTGGTACCATGCAAATTAAATGACCTAGATTCTAGCCTTGTTTTTTATGGAAAAAAAAAACCTACATTCTGTTTTTTATAAATCATTTTTTATAAAATGACACTCAACTATTCTACATATTGATTTAACGAAGTTTTGTTCCCTATGGTTTTAGAATTACAATTTTAATTCCCACGGTTATAGAAAATGCATACTTTATATCCTGTTGATAAATAAATAAATAAATAAATATATATATATATATATATATAATATATATATATATATATATATTTGTTAATTGAATCTCTTTTTATCTAAATTTTTTTTGTCAATTTCAAAATAAATTTTTACTTATATTTGAATAGTTTTTAGGGTATTTTGATCATTTAATACTAATCAGATAAAAAATAACTCAAAATTAATATAAATATATTTAATGATAGAGATTAAAATTTATATTTTTAAAATTATAAGAACTAAAGTGATATTATGTAAATATATATCATAACTGAGTGTCCTTTTTCCTTATTATTATTTTTTTTTGTTCTTCAATCCATAATAGAAGCAAACTCAAATTAAAACATCTGAGATGCAATGTTCTTGAATCATTTATGATTTAGACAAGTGTAGAGACATATAATAAAATTATCATATAATAATATGAAAATGAATTAGGACCCGTTTGTTATTATTGTTTGCCCAAACGTATTCATTTCTTGTTGTATGTAAACACAGACAATCTAGGACTACACACAAACAATAAAGAATATGTGTTCTCTCACTAAAGATAAAATAAAAATAAAAATAATACAGAATTAATTTCGAGTGAAATCATTATCACACTTCATTCATGTAAATCCATTTTAACAAAATTTTGTCACATGCATATATTTTTGCTAATGTACAATGAGATTGTTGATAGAATAATTTCACAATGATGAATGGTCATAAACTTGTTAATTTCCTTTGTTGTGGGGTTTATTGTATCAAACATGCAAATTGCTCATATCTTATGTGTGGCATCCGTACAGTATATATATATATGCTCATCCATTGAAGGGTCTAATCAACATATATGCTTGCTTGCTTGCTCATATTGAATTAATGTTTTCATTTATTGATTCATATAACCATGACTCATATATTGCATGAACAATCAATTTGAATTTGACTTTTGTTGAAGTTGATACATTGTCTTGATGTGGCACTAAAGTTGGATTGGATGGTGACTTGGATACATAGGGAGATCCTTAGAAAGGGATTTGACTACCCTAAAGATGCTATTCCATTTCCCAAATCATCAAAAGTTCAAAAAAGTTGTAATCATCTTTTCCAATAAATAAAAAGATGATATATAATTACTTAAAATTAGATAATAGGTTACTACTACTTATTTTGTATAGTAAATGTAATTTAAGTAGGATATATAATAGTTATTTAGTGGAGACATCCGTACATTTTAAAATATAACATTGCGTAGAATGTTATATCTGAATTTTATAATATAAGAATCTTGAATTCGATTGAAATGTTGATTGAATTGATTATAATTATACTATTTTAGAGATTCAAAAAAAAATTATAGATCAATCCATTGATTAATGGGGTTATTAACTCATTAAATTGGCAAAGTTGCATAATGGAGTTATAATTAATGGAGATGTAGACATATAAATTGGTATACTTAGAGTCACCTTGGAATCACCAAGCATATGATCACAAATGCCAAAATAAACACCTATTAATCTTTCAATATCATTTATCACATATGCTCTTGTACATAATTTGATTTAACATGACATACATATAGACACAGTAATTTGTATATTTATGGACAACTCATACTATAGAACAACAAATTGAAAAACATTATTATGTAAATCATTATATTATAAATATAAAGAAAGGGAATGAAAAGGAAGCAAGAAGATAGAGATGAAAAAAAGATGAACATTTAAAGTGTTGGGGGCCATTGCATAGCCAATAAGAGAGGGGGAATGTCTAATCAGTTGCAAAGTTAATGCCCTTTTGCTTTTTTTTTTTCATTTGTTCATTCAATCAATTCAATTCATTAACATTTAAAATTATTTATTATTTGTTTAATCTATGTGATAAAGTTGTGATGTACATTTAAAACGTCTAGGTTGCACGAGGGCCTCTTTTTTGTAGTTTTATGCTTTTTTCCTACAATTTGGTGCCTCTCATTCTTTCTTCTTACCATTATTTCCTCATAATTATTGACACCTCTCTTTCAATATATTGATGCACACGAGTGGTTCATGCACGTGTGACAATGAGATTAAGTTGATTTGTATTTGTATGACTGTTCAAAATCTAGCATATTTTACTGAAATGATGGGGTGTAGGATTTTGTTGCTAGATATAAAGTGTTGGTATAGGTATTACACTTTCCGATCTTCTAAAATTCGTTAGGTGCTAATCAGGCGGCAGTTCAACATTTAGGGCGTTTAGACGCCGCTTAAACAGGTCTAAATAATTCCTCGATTGGTAGAAAATTCAAAATTAAAATTTTAGATAAATTTGGGATTTTCAAATTTTGAGAAAATTTGGATAAATTAATCATAGAAAATATTGTTTAAGTGAAAATGAAGGTTTCTAAATTGTCAATTTATTATGAAACCAATAATATTTGAAGTGCTTAGGAGTGTATTAGAAATTAAGGTTTATACAAGTAAAATTGGTGTTTTTTTTTTTAAAAAAAATATGAGATAGAGAGTTTATTTTATAAAATTAGAGTTAGGGTTCGGGTTAGGGTTAATGTCAGGTGTAAAAAGAGGCACCGACAGCTTAGACATTCAATTTTGGTGATGATCAAAGGCGGTGTGATGAACACTAAAAAATATATATTTAATAAAAGAGAAATTAATCATTTAACACTTGTAATATCCTTAATCCCCTTAATTTATCACATTTGTGAAATAATAATTAAATTTATATTTTATATATTTTCATTGTGATTTTTATTTATTGTGTAGTTAAAATACTGCTTCGGATGCTCAATGGGAAAATAGATATGAAATTTGAATTTCAAGACCTAGAAACCCAAAAGATCATGATAGCTAGATTCAAATCGGATTTGAAAACATTTATCGTTGTTAGATTGACAACAAAATGAGCTTATGATGTATTTAACTACACATATATTTTATATAAATATGTAAAAGAAAATAAAACAAAACAAAAAAGACAAAGACAAAAACAAAAACAAAAACAAAAACAAAAGCAAAAGACAAAAAATAAAAAGAAAATGCAAATCCACATATAGTGGATTGGCACTTTCTTTCCACCACTTTGCAATTTGCAAAACTTTATAACTTGCAAAGTTTTGCAATTTGTAAAGTGATGTGTTGAGTGCCTATATAAATAAAGGAGTCCAGTACCTCATTCAACAGCTTCCTCCATATAATTCTCAGATTTTATGAAGAGTTTCATCTCTTGTGTTTTTTAGTTTTCAAGCTTTGTTGTAATTTCTTTTTCCTTTCAGTAATAAAATTATGTGTTTTTATTCAAAGTATAAGTAGCTAATTCCATCTGGTTGAGGTAAATGGTGAAACTCTTAATATATAAATATATATTAATATTACTTATATTATAATTTATGAATTATAATCTAAAGACTAATATTTAATCTAGACTTATATTTGCGGGTGTCTTGATTCGTAGTAGACAATGTCATCTTGGTTGACACATTTAATATTTTACCTCATATTATATGAGAGAGTAATTTAAATCTAAACTAATTATTGACAAATTTTGTTACCATCTTTATAGATGGTTTATGTATTTGACATGATTGAGTACCTGATTGGACTTGTTATAAACAAATGTTATCACCGTCTTTATGCTGTTTTTATATATTTTGTCATTATTAATTCCTGAAGTAAATTAACTGGGTAATAATGACAATTTATATATTATAAAAAGTAAGATTTATTTATATTTGAAATATTAAGAGCGGATTTCCTAGCCCTAACATTTTAATTTATTATTGCATTCCAATTCAAAAATTGCCCCTCACTTAGATCAATTCAGCCTTTTTATTTTCAATCAAATTAATATTTTATTTTACTAAATCTATTCCCTATGGATCGACTCCGGACTTATCAGGTTATTTTATTACTTCGACACTCTTATACTTGGGAGTAAAGAACCAATTTGTTAGTGTGTCACGGTCAAAAACCATTGTTCGACACACGCATGTCATTCATGATTACAAGATGCCGACCATCATATTTACACTATCCTCACGCTGTCTGAACAATCATTTGCCCTCGATCTATGATATTCCTTGTGGCAACGTCTAGAACCACCATTTGTTACAAATCAATACAGTCAGTCAGGTATCGCCTAATGCCTAGACGGAGTCTAGGCGGTCGCCTAAGCCGCTTTTTAGAACACTGACACTTTCATAATTTATCTAAAACATAAATATTAGATATCTCATTTTTGACTTTATTACTTGAGTTTTAAGAACATCTATAGTAAGCCACTTTACATTTATCAAAAAGTGATATCATTTTTAATTTAATTAGTCATATTTATAGGATGATTTGCTCCTACATACCTCATACATAGTTGACGGCTGTTTTTCGTCTTAGGGCCAATAATGGGATATCACACCCGGGAAAATCATCCCTCAACAGAGAATTTATTTGGTTAGGGGAAACCAAAATCAAACTTTGGCAAAAGGGAAAATAACACACAGACAACGCAGAGTATTAATGTGGTTCGGCGGACCTAATCTAACCTACGTCCACGGACATGAAACAGGTGAGTGTTTTATTACTGAGAAATGCACTCGGGCCGACCATTTTAGTGATCGGTCAATATAAGGGCCGAGCAGGTTTGGGTTACGATAGTGTTTACAAATTTGTGGTAATGATCAAATACCCTCTCTCTTCCTAATTTCCTCTTGATGTTGCAAACCACTTCCAAAGTATCCTCCCCTCATATTTATACTCAACAAAGAGGCGGTGATACCTCCCCTATAGAAAATATCTGGCTTCATTTATCATCGTGTCACATCACATTATTCTGTTATGAAGACTACCTCCCATCACCTTATCCTGTAATGAAGACTGCGTCTCATCACCTTATCCTGTAATGAAGAGGCGGTGGGAAATATCTTTTTATTAGGTCGGTCTCCTTGGGGTCGGTCAGTTTGATCCTCCAATCCGAAAATATTGTTAACGATCTAATAATACCGGACCAATCCGTGCTGAAGTGGTCAGTATCCGTGCTGAAGTGGTCGGTATCAATTCTTGAAGAATTACTGTCCGAGGCTCTCATTCTTGTTTCCAAAGTACCCGTAATCAAAGCCGATGACTCTCTTTTGTGCTCTTGTGAATACATCTGCAGCCTTCTGTCTTTGCTTATCTTTGACTGTTTAGTCCGGTGTACTTCATATGATCTCATTTTCTTACTTGATGACTTGCCCTTCCGATCCTGAACGTGATGAGAAAACTCGGAATCTGGTTGCTTTTGAACCTGATCATGAGAAGGATGCCTCATTCCTGAGCCGATGACGATCCATTTGGTGGGGCGTAACCCAATCCTGAGAGGAACATTTGGACCTAGGGGAATGTTACATCCCCAATCTAAATAAGCTGACTCGGTGGGATTCACCCCAAACCCGAACTGAGAGGAACACTTGGTCCTGAGAGAATGTTACATCCCTAGTCCAAATGAGCTGGCTCGGTGGGATTCACCCTAAACCCGAACTAAAATGAACATTTGGTCCTGTGGGAATGTTACATCCCCAGTTCAAAGAAGCTTGCTCGGTGGGATTCACCCCAAACCCGAATTGAGAGGAACATTTGGTCATGGGGGAATGTTACATCCCAAGTCCAAATGAGCTGGCTCGTTGGGATTCACCCCAAACCCGAACTAAGAGGAGCACTTGATCCTGGGGAAATGCTACATCCTCAGTCTAAAGGAGCTGGCTCGGTGGGATTCACCTTAAACCCGAACTGAGAGGAACACTTGGTCCTAGAGGAATGTTACATCCCCAATCCAAGCAATCCAGCCCCAAGCCGAACAACGCGGCCTCGGCGAAACAAAATCCAGCCCGTGCCGAATAATACACGACCTCGGTGGAATAAAATCCAGCCCGAGCCGAACAATGTGGCCTCGGTGGAATAAAATCCAGCCCGAGCCGAATAACAATATGGCCTTGGCGGAACGAAATCCAACCCCGAGCAGAATAACGCGGCCTCGACGGAATAAAATTCAGCCTCGAGCTGAACAACGCAGCCTCGACGAAATGAAATCCTACCCCAAGCCGAACAATGCGGCCTCGACCGAATAAAATCCAGCTCCGAGCCGAACAACGCAGCCTCGGTGGAACGAAATCCAGCCCGAGCCGAATAATAAACAAGACTTATACGGAAGGGAAATAAATCGACCTTTAAGGCTCTACTAACTCTGTTGCGGGCGTCCCTTTTCCAGAACAGCGAAAAACAAAACAGAAATTTGAAATAAAGTAAATTGAATAAAATGTGGAGGTGACTTAGCAAATACCCCAAATGAAAAAATTTCACAAGTGCAACAAACAACTCGGGTCTCCCGAGAAAGCGTCCTGTCCGAAGTCCCCAAAACATAATTCTGAACCTTACAATTCAGTGTCCCGACGAACCGAGATACGGATCAAAGAGCTTCTCAGGTTGTAAGGGCACATTCCTCTTTATGTCAGGCCACTATGGAACCTGCATTTTGTACGAGGGCTCTTTCTTAAGCTGGGCAACGCTGGAGCCTGCATACGCCACGAGGGCACAATCCTTCCCTGTGCTATGCTTCTTCTGGATTCGAATGGTTAAGCCAAACATACGGGGAACATATTCCCCGCAGTCGTCTCCTCTAAACCTGTTAGGCCGATTGCTTCACTGGGGCACTTCCTCCCCGCGGTCACCATCCCGGGGTGATACTGCTGACTCGGTTATGCCGATTGCTTCACGGGGGCATTCCCTCCCCGCGGTCGCCATCCTGAGGTGATCCACAAAATGTAAGTCATAGGGTATTTACGCTCCGGCTTCGGGAGTTTGATACTGCCACGAAGGGTTCATGCGCTCCTTCATGCACTTCATCCCTTGAAGTAATTTAAATCCACTTAGAATGAAAGGAGTCGGATCGGCATATTTCCACCCGGGGGTTTGATAGTGACACCAGTGTTTGGCATGCAACGGGGTTTAGTATCTTTTCCTACCTCTGATCATTACCTTCGCATCGAGTATGTCCCCGAAATATTTGAACAAAGCTTTTGCATTTAATTTTTTTTAAAAAAAAGAAGTAAAGATGGACAATTTTCTTAATTTAAAAGAGAAAGTTTTATTTTATATTCGTGGGACATACTGCCTTCCCTACAACTCTATTTCCTTCCGCTATTTCGCTTCTCCTCCGGCTGGTTCCGGCTTCAAGTCTGTCATTTCCAGCTTATCCATTCTTTCCAGCTTATCCATCATGGACTTCAATAAGACTTGATTCTCCTTTCTATCTTTTCTCATGCTTTCTTCCATTTTCTCCATTCATTCTGTTGTTGTGCTCTCCGACGACCGTGGTTTCCACCTTCTGCCATCGTCCTATCACGTAAGTTACTTTTTGCCAGTTCCCCACAGACGGCGCCAACTGTTGACGGCTGATTTTCGTCTCAGTGGTAATAATGGGATATCGCACCCGGGTCAATCCTCCCTCAACAGAGAATTTGTTTGGTTATGGGAAACCAAAAGCAAACTTTGGCAGAAAGGAAAATAACACATAGACAACGCAGAGTATTAATGTGGTTCGGCGGATCTAATCCAACCTACGTCCACGGGCACGAAATGGGTGAGTGTTTTATTACTGAGAAATGTGCTCGGCAGACCAGTTTGGTGATCGGTCAATATAAAAACCGAGCAAATTTGGGTTACAGTAGTATTTACAAATTTGTGATAATGATAAAATACCCTCTCTCTTCCTAATTTTCTCTTAATGTTGCTAACCCATTCCAAAGTATCCTCCCCTCATATTTATACTCAACAAAGAGTACTTTATTATGCATATAATATTGAGGTTTCAGCAGCAAAAATGTGATTTACGTGAAATACCATTTTTAAAATTTTAAAATAAATTATTCAATACATATCGTTAATTTATTCATTTTTCAAAATCAAATAAATAAATTTCAGAAATATGATAAAATCTTAAAAAAATAATAATAATTTTATACAAATTTGCACATAATACGTGATCGGTCAAATCGGCCAATCGAGTATCGAGCGAGGCTGATATGTCACATGAATAGTGACCGAGCAGCCCCTTAACATGGCCGAGCAGTGAGAAATTCCTTACACATTCAAGTTTTACCCGATTTTATCGATTTTATCGTTTTCATGTAATTCGCGATTTTGACCGCGGAATAATTTTTGAAAATTATTTCAACATCCATAAACATTCAAATATCACATTTTTTAAGCAAATTAAATCAATTTTCAGATTTAATATAATTAAATTATTAATTTAATTCATTTCATGCTAACTCCAATTCACAAATTAATCAAATTAAATCTTCACCATTCAAGATCACCACATATGAAATATTTAAATTATAACTTTAATTAGGTGTTATAAAAATATTCATGATACTCTAAAATAACAACAAATTATTATATAATAAATTGAGTTTAAATTTCATAAATTTCACTCAATGAATTTTACACATGTATATAAATATCCAAAACAAGTAACTAATTACTTCTATCAACATATATGTTAGAAATTTATCAGAGTTAATAGTCTTCACATTCTCGCTCTTCACTCCTTATGCTTCGACACTTTTTGTATTGCTTCGTGTTTGCACGTCGAAGTCGTCAATTGCGTTGACGTCATCAAAATCCAATTACGCGACCAAGTCGCCAACAATCTCCCCCTTTTTGATGATGGCAACCCCTTAAAACTTGTTGCAACTTGTGAGCTTCTTGGAGTCCAAATTTGACCATTTTGCTCCCCCTCAACATAAGCTCCCCCTCAATGTGTGATTGTCTTCAAAATAGCTCTATAACAACTTGACAAACACATTAGTACATTTACTCCCCCTTAAACCAAGGGTGAGGGTTAAACAAGTTTTAATCTCATTTCTAATGATTTCTCCCCCTTTGACATTATCAAAAAGTGGAGAAGTAAAATTTAAATCTAAATGAGATACCAATTATATATGTGCTATAAAAAGATACCAAAATAAAAAATATGCACATTTTGGCATTTTAGAGGAAACGGTACCAATGTTTCCGTGAGTACCGAGTTTTACCTTTACCGTTGCGAATCCTCATCTCTTTGAGCCTTTGGGATCAATTTTGCAATTCTCTTTAAAGATCCATTCCCAAAGCTCCCCCTACAAATTTATCAATTACACTTTGGTACCCAAACTTTCTTGGGTCCATTGGGGTCAATTGTAGTTCCTTTCGGAACCCAAATAATAGTCACATTTTTCTTTTTAATCCAACAATCATAACTCTTGTGACCTTTCCTATTACATGCATGGCATACAACATTTGAATCAATTATTTTAGATGCATGTAAATGTGATGAATGTGTATGTGATATGGATGCCTTCACAAAATGATTGTTCACATATTTTTCCTTCATGTAAGGCTTATATCTTAATCCATATTTTCCAAAAAGACATTTTTGCGAACCAAGTAGTATTTTAAAATTATTTTCATCATATGTGAACTTGGTCACAATGCATTGCAAGTCTTCTAATTTCTTATTCAAATCATCATTTTTAATTTTCAACAATTCGCAAGCACATGATGATTTAGAGGTAGATGCTTCATTTTGTGAGTTCTCTATACATTGTTCATGCTCTACATTTAAACACATATTCTCATTACTTAAGGCATGAATTTGTTTAACAAGAGATACATGCTCATTATGATCAATTGAAACATCATTTTCAAGCTTGGTCTTTAAGCAAATGTCATCAATTTCTAAAGCACGAATTTTATCCAAGCATAATGCGTGTTCATGTTGATGTGATGTATGCTCTTCCTTAATCAAATTACATTTCTTTCTAAGAGCATCATATTTATCATGCAAATCATTCAACATGTCAAGCATTTCATCATAATCGGAAATTTCATTTTCATACACAATAGTAATTTCATTTTCCGATTCCCCTTTAAGGTTTTCTATATCCATGCAATCCAAATTATAAATTTCATCATTTGATGAGTTCGAGTCAATGTTGCATGCATTTAATTCATTATTTCCTTCATTTATTAATTCTAAGGAATTCCATAATTCATATGCATTTGTACATTTGGGAATCCTATCAATTATGTTTTTATCTAATGCTTCGTATAAAAATTTAAGTGCATTAGAATTTACCGAAGATTTTTGCCCTCGTATGATTTCCAAGTAGGATTGTGGATCAACGGCAAGAAGGAAGTTCAACATCCTCATTTTCCAATAGTTGTAGTCCGTTCCGGTGTAAAACGGAGGTCTAGTCGTTGAAAATCCCTCGGCAAAATTTGACGAGTTGCTTGTAGATGCCATGATCTATTCTCGGACGGTTAAGTCTTTCTTGAGAATACCTCGCTCTGATACCAACTGAAAGTACCTACAAGCAATAGCGACAAGAAATCTCTATACCCAAGAGGGGGGTGAATTGGGTTATCGCTATAAATGCGGAATTATAAAATCTTTGCCGATTTTAAGCTCTTATTACCAAGTGGGAGTTTTAGGCAATTTTCTCTATTCCAATTAATAGCCTATATGCAAGTTTCTAATCAATATTATAAATGTAATCAAACTTGCAAATAAGTAAAAGTTAAGGGAAAGAGAAATACGACACCACGATTTATAGTGGTTCGGCCAAACGTGCCTACGTCCACTCCCCCAAGCCTCGCTTGAAGATTTCCACTAGAATCGAGTTTTCCGTGGTTTACTCGTAACCAAGAGTTTTCCGCCAAGGCGCACTCCGAACCTTTTACAAGATTGAGTTTTCTACGTAGGCTCACTCACAAACCTTTACACTTTACCCAAACAATGGGATTTCACAAACCACAAGTGTTTTTGATATGAAAGATTTACAACACACTTGGGCACTCACAAATAATAAGAAGATTGTGTGAGAGCAAACCCAAGTGTTCTAAGCTCACTAAATGATGTGGAAGATGTGTGTGTGAGCTTGAATGAGTGTTTATGAATATGAAGGTGTATGACACTCTTTGTTTGCCTTAGAGAATGTATATGAAGGTTTTCTAGATCTCTACTTTGAGGCAAAGGAGTTGGGGTTCTATTTATAATAAAATGCAAAGCTTTTAGCCAACTCACAGCGAGACCGGCGAGGAAACCGGCGAGGAAACCGGCATGTCGGTCTAGGGCTCCAACGGTAACATAACGTTCAAAAAACTAGCCGTTGGACCGGCGAGCAAACCGGCGAGGATACCGGCGAGGAGACCGGCGAGGAGCTCCCTGGTTCCAGAGAGCATATTTTCTCAGCTAAAACCGGCATGGAGACCGGCGAGCAAACCGGCATGGGGACCGGCATGGAGCTCCCTGGTTTCAGTATGTGCATGACCAGTCAAGACTGACGACACTTGGTATTTTGGCCATAACTTCCTCTAGAAAATTCCAAATCATGATTTGTAAATTTCTAAATAAACTAGACACATAGATCTAGCTTCTGTAAAAAATTCAGCTCCAAAAACATTAAGATGAATTTTATGGAATTTTTCTAATGTGACGTGTACGCAGAAAACGCACATCTGAACATGTTGTACTAAAAAGGCTCTAGCAAAAGTTCTATGCATCGGAATTATGTTCCGTTTGAACCGTAGCAAACTAGAGACACATATCTATCTAACGGTATATCATTTGAAGTTTAATTCAACCGTTTGATAGTTTTTGGAAGATCATTTACCGATGCACTTGTGCATAGAAATTCATTTTTGTGCAAATAAAGTGCAAATGATTCTTTAAGCATTCTAATCCATTTTAAATGCAAGTGATGCAAAATGTATGATTCCTAAGAGCTTTAGATCACTTGAGTAAACTCACTTACAATAAAATTTAGCTCTTAATCATTATCTTCGATTTGCCGCTAGTCTTCACATTCTCGCTCTTCACTCCTTATGCTTCGACACTTTTTGTATTGCTTCGTGTTTGCACGTCGAAGTCGTCAATTGCGTTGACGTCATCAAAATCAAATTACGCGACCAAGTCGCCAACAGTATATAAATATCCAAAACAAGTAACTAATTACTTCTATCAACATATATGTTAGAAATTTATCAGAGTTAATAGAAACAATTTTCTAATTAAAGAAAGAATAAAATAATTACCTTAATCCTTGAATTAATTCTTAATCTCAGCTCCAATTATTTTCTTTTAAATTTTCTCACACTTTTCTCTTTGAATGCTTTAGGTTTTCTTCTAAAAACCCTAAAAAAAATTTGAAATAAAAATATCAATTTTATTAAACATTTTACTAGGATTAAATTTTAACATAAAATATAACAAATGTAATGTTTATATGGTTTAGCCAATAAAATTATTTCATGTGTTATTATACATATTATAATTATATGGAAAATTTAATTAACTAATTAATTAATTATAGGTGTCTCTACACTTGTCTAAATTATAAATCTTGTAATAAATATTTAATTATTTAATATTTCACATGTGACTATATTAATTAAATCTAATATATATATAATCAAATTATGTATCTAATATAAATACACATTAGATATTAAAATACCATGTCATGTGTAATATTATGAATAATCAATATTATTCATAATTAGTCTCCCTAACCTCTATGAGTATACTTCATATAGTGAGACTCTATAAGTTTAGGTTTATCTGTCAAGAAATCCAATTTAGTGTCTATAATTCACCTACTCATGAATTATGATGATCACAGATAATCTCATTGAATTATACAAGTCAAGGTCTTTACATACGTATAATCCCTCTGTCGCAAACAATCCATTTTATATCGAAGATATAGATATAAACATCAAATCCCCTAAGGTATAATATTATTGACCTTAGATTCGCGATCTCTCAATAACACTTGGAATTTGTTTCCATAGTGTACCACAGCTATAGATTTAACAGATCGCAAACTATGAAGGATACCTAAATCATGTATACATGATTGACATATTTTTTCTGGATACATCACTGGATATCATGAGAATCAGTTTACACCCAATGGACAAGTGAATCTCTAATCTAAAAAGATCGTTGACGTGACTGACACCAAAATGTAGAGGATAACTCTTCATTTCGGTATCTCACGTCAATGGACCATATATGTTACTCGACTCAGAAGATATCTAATTGACGTTGATGTACCATCTATTAGAAATCTCCAATGCGTTATTCAATATTCATCCAATATGAATATCTACATATCTATACAAATCTCCTGAGACTCATGGTTCATTGAGATAAACCATTGGATTTATAGATTCCAATATATGACATGTACATGTCTTTACGAGTTTTATTACTGACCAAGAATGTAAACCTTGACCAGAAATAATTCAATAATGATACTTTTATGGTATAACTCAATATCAGTTACGACACTTTTGTAACTATATCATAACTAATCACTCTAAGGCCTTTTACGTCTTCATCATATATAAAAGATAATATATAGATAAAACTGCTTATTTTTATTTATAAAAAAAATATATGCACATATGTATTTACAAGGAAATACAATAAAAATTGACGCTATGAGTACCAACTCCAAAATATAATGCAATTTCAATTGATTGATTTTTATTATGACATTGGTTATTGCTCAGAACATCATTTCTTCCTCCAAAATCTAAGGAATATAAGGTCAACGGAAACTTAAATAGGATAAGAATAATAGTGTTGTTGAAAACTAAAGTCCTCACTCCTTATATTTAAGGTATAACATGCATTTTTCAATCCCTTAAAGATACTCTAAGTAATGATTCGATATTAAAGTCAAGACCTTGTAACAATTTATACATCCTTGATCAAAAGAAAAAAAAATCCAACAATTAATTAAATATTGTATTTTTAGCCTCATAGATATATTTTTCACTTTAGAGACTTGGTTTTAAAATTAAGGCAAACGCTCTTCTTTTAAAACGCGTCTACTTTAATTAAAAGAACTTAAAATTTACAAACAAATTCATAACCTCCAGAAATATATTGGTATATGTATGTTGATGGTGTTTTTAGGTCCTATGTTATTTAAAGAGCACAGCGGGGGTAAAAAGGGTAATTCCCTTCTTGATCGAAGATCATTAATGCCGACCCGACCACATGAGTGTTATAAAGCCAACAGGTAGAGACCAGACACTTGATGATATGTGACCGACCACTTTGGTTCGGATGACCAAGCATTATCAGATCGGTAGCAGCATTCTCAGCTCAAAGGACCATCATGACCGACCTCATGAAGACCGAGCATATGGCGAGACGTGCTCCAGAAGATAAGGCATCCTATTTTTTCGGACAAGATAATAAGTTATCCTATTTTCATTGGGAAAGGTTGATGAGTCAGTATCCCAATAGGATATGGGAAGTGAATGTAGTTTTAAATTAGGAATCCTTATGAAAGAAGGAGATTAATTCGACTAGGAAACCCTTATAAAAGAATGAGTCTGACTTCTGCACTATTATAAATAGGAGGGTAGAGTATGCTTATAAATATGAGAATCAAGATCAATATCATTACGATCAGACTTGTAAAACACAAGAAATATCAGAGGAGCATATCTCAGTAATAAAAAGTATCATTCGTTTTGTGCTCGTGGACGTAGGTTGGATCTGATCCGCCGAACCACGTTAAATCTCATTGTTGATTGGTGCATTTATCTGTATTTTGCTAAATTTGCTTTTGGTTCCCCCTTAACCGAACAAATTCACTATTGAGGGAGGATTGTCTCGGGAGTAATATTCCCATATTGCCCTGAGACCAAAATCATCAGTCATCACGAAAAAGACAATGTCAGAAGACGGAAATCATCAGTCATCAGGGAGTCCAGCTACGGACTGGATGAAGAAAATGGAAGAAAGCATGAAATCCATGATAGATCGACTGGAGAGAATGGAAGGGATAAACAACGAGAGACCGGAAGCCGGAACCAGCCGAAGAAGAGGTGAAAAAGCAGAAGGTAAAAGGATTGCGGATGTAAGTGAAGACGATGAACCCAGGAGGAAGGGTCCATGCGGGATAAAATCCATAGTCGTAGAAAAAGATTCACAAACAGAGGACACATGGGAAGAAGAAGAGGGAAGACAATCGCCAGATTCCTCCTATGATAGTCTCCGCGACTCCAGAGGAGAAAACAGGGAGTATGGCGAGAATGTGCGGGAAACTTCAAGGCATGAGGAGCACCGCACCCAGGACAATAGACGCAAAGAAGGGCACAGAAAGCGACATGGCAGCACAAGTAGTGAGATGAAGTCTTGGCTAAAAAAAGAGATGGCCAAGTGGGGGTAAACCTCAAGACTAATGCAGGAGATACCCGGGAGAATGAGGAGGAATCTCCCCTCACAGAAGAAATAAGGTCGGCAAAGTTCCCGAGGCGATTCAACATGCCGACCATGACGCCCTACAAGGGTCACACCGACCCTAAATCCCATATTGAGAGCTTTGTCCTATTAATGGAAGTCCAAGGAGTAGTAGGAGATGCCATCTGCAAAGTATTCCCCCTGACCTTGGGCGGATCCGCCATCCTATGGTACAGAAGTCTGGCCCCGGGGAGCATCGGAAGCTTCACGCAACTTAAAAGGTCGTTCATTCGGCACTTCAAGGGGGCTTGCGTCCCTAAAAAGACAATTGGAGAGTTGAGACTCATGAAGCAAGGAGAGGACGAACCCCTAAAAACTTTCATTGAGAGGTACCACAATATGGTACTCGAAGTCGGAGGCTATGAGTCCCTTGAGGCCTTGGAAAGTTTAAAAGGAGCCTTAAGGATCGGAAAACTGTGGACTCACCTAAGGATCCAGGACACACCAGATTATGCTACCGCTCTGGAAGTAGCCCGAAAGTTCGTCTCGTTAGAAAACGAAGAAAGGATCTCCTGGAGGGGGACAGCTGTCAGAGAGAGGACGACAAGGGCAGAGGCCCCCCACCGGCCAGACAGGGAGTTCAAAAAACTCCTCCCGAGACGCAAGGAATTCAAACCAATGCCTCGGAATGACCAGGAAAGAGGAGTCCCAACCCGAGTAAACCACGTAGTCCGAGAAGAAGCATATATTCCCCTAAGCAAGCCACCAGGGCAGATCATCATGGAGATACAAGGAAAAAGCCTCTTAATAGAACCCGACCTCAGGAGATTTCCCCCAGATAAAAAAAATAAGAAATCTTATTGCATACATCATAATCTGAGGGGACATACAGCGGACGAGTGCAAGGATTTGCGGGAACAGATGGAAGACCTAGCACGGAATGGGTACTTAAATAAATATATTAACCATGAAACTATGGCAGCCAGACAGAGGGCACAGAGCCGACAGGTGAACATCATCGCCGGGGGGAAAACACTGGCCGGAAACTCTAACCGGTCAAGAAAAAACTATAGCCGAGCTCGGGGGACGGAGGTGCTAGAAACAGAACGGTCCTCGGTACTACGAGGAGGTCGGTCGGTACCCATAATGTTCACCGACGAGGATGCTCAAGGGGTGAGTTTCCCCCATGACGATGCATTAATAATCAAGGCAACAATCGGCGGCTCAGAGGTGGACAGAATCTTGGTAGATCCCGGAAGTGCAGTAGACATAATCTCCAAAGAAGCTTTAGAGGGCTTGGGAGTGGAGTATGCAACTCTAACCAACGACGGCACCCCCTGTACGGCTTCGGGGGCTCAACGGTCATCCCACTGGGAAGGATACAGCTGGCCATGACGATCGGGACTCACCCCAAAACCCGGACGATCATGATAAATTTCACAGTAGTAGACTGCATGAGCAGTTACCAAGTCATTGTCGGCCGGCCTTTCATGATGAAGACAAAGGCCGCAATGTCCTGCTATTACCTAAAGCTGAAATTCCCCACCCGGGAAGGAATCAGAATCGTATGCGGGAGTCAGAAAGTAGCCCGCAGCTGTTTTGCCACTCTCTCACAAGAAACCCTATGCATTGAAGTAGGTACTAGGAAAAGGCAGGAAAATGAAGAAAGAGAAGAAGCAAGTGGGGACCCGGGTCCTCGGCCAAACAAAATTGCCCGGCTAGGAGCGATCGAAGAATTGGAATGGATAGAACTCTTCGGACCTGGGAAGAGCGTAAAGATAGGGGGAAACTTAGACAGAACCCTGAAACAGGCTCTGCTGAGGTGTCTAAAGGAGTACCCGGACGTCTTCGCGTGGGGACACGATGACATGCCCAGAATTGATCCGAAATTCATCAATCACCGCTTGGCAGTAAACCCGTCACACAAACCGGTCAAGCAGAAAAGAAGAACCTTCAACCAGGAACGGTGCAGAGCAGTAGCGACCGAGGTGGACAAATTATTGAAAGCTGGTTTCATCAGAGAAGTAAAATACCCGGAGTGGGTATCAAACGTGGTACTGGTGAAGAAGTCAAACGGAAAGTGGAGAATGTGTGTGGATTTCACCGACCTAAACAAGGCATGCCCGAAAGACAGCTTCCCACTGCCAAACATAGATCAACTAGTAGATACAACAGCCTGTCAGGGACTGCTAAGCTTTATGGATGCCTTCTCAGGATACAACCAGGTCAAGATGCACCCTTCGGACGAGGAAAAAACAACTTTTGTCACCGACCAAGGGCTCTACTGTTACAAAGTAATGCCCTTCGGACTGAAGAATACAGGGGCAACCTTTCAAGGCTAGTCAACAAAATTTTCAAACCACTCATTGGCACATCAATGCTGGTATATGTTGACGACATGATAAAAATGTCCAGAGAGCCAGAATTCCACGTAACCGACCTGAAAGAAACCTTTGAGTTATTAAGGAAACACAATTTAAAGCTCAACCCGGAGAAATATGCTTTCGGAGTAGCCTCATGGAAGTTTTTGGGGTACATGGTAAGCTCCCGAGGCATAGAAGCCAATCCACAGAAGATCCAAGCCATAATGGACTTGAAATCTCCCAGGACGGTAAAAGAAGTACAGAGTCTAACCGGAAGATTGGCCGCGCTCAACCGATTCATCTCCCGAGCAACCGACAAGTGCCACCCTTTCTTCAAAGTCATCAAGAAGGCCAAAAAGGAAATCAACTGGACGCCGAAATGCGAGGAAGCTTTCCGACAGTTAAAACAATACCTAACACAGCCCCCGCTTCTAGCAAAGCCACTCCTGGGAGAAACCTTATACTTGTACTTAGCTGTATCAGAGCACGCAGTAAGCTCGGTGCTGATACGAGAAGTCGATAAGGTCCAAAGGCCGGTATATTATGTCAGCAAAGCCCTGTTAGATGCTGAGACCCGATATCCGGTACATGAACTGGTCGCCCTGTCATTGATTACTGCAGCCCGGAAACTACGACCCTACTTCCAAACCCATCCTATTGGGGTTTACACCGATTATCCTCTAAGACAGATTCTACAAAAACCAGAAGTTTCGGGCAGGCTAATGAAGTGGTCGGTGGAGTTAAGTGAACACGACATTTCTTACCTCCCAAGGATGGCAGTAAAGGGGCAGGCTTTGGCAGATTTTGTCGCAGAATTCACAGAACCCCAGGTCCTGACTGTGGGGGAAGGCAAATGGGAGATGTCAGTAGACGGATCTGCCAGCTCACAAGGCAAATGAGCTGGAATCATATTGAAAAGCGACAAAGGTGAAGAGGTATTGTTCGCCCTGAGGTTCGCCTTCGAGGCCACAAACAATGAAGCAGAGTATGAGGCAATCCTGGCCGGTCTTAGGCTATGCGCGGTGGTAGGAGTCCGCGACGTAGTAATAAGAAGTGACTCTCAGCTAGCTGTTCAGCAGCTGAAAGGCGAATTCCAAGCCAGAGAACCGAGTATGATAGCCTACTTGGCTGAAGTAAAAAGGTTGGTGGGAAGAATGGGGGACGTACACTTTGAGCAAATCAGTCGAGAAGACAACTGCGAGGCAGACTCCTTAGCACGGCTCACATCTTCGATAAAATCAGAGAACCCCAGAATGGTCCCTCTAATCTGCCTCCGAGAAAAGAGTGTGGGAGAACTCGAAGTAAAATTATTGGATGAGGAAGACAAAGCCTCATGGATACAACCAATTAAAAAATACTTGGAAACAGGGGAGACACCGAGGACAAGAAGGAAGCCAGGTAACTAAAATTCAAAAGCACCAAGTTCTCCCTGATCGAAGGAGTGCTCTACCGGAGGGGCCACACAGTACCCCTCCTAAGATGTTTAGCGGAAGAAGAGGTCGATTATGTACTCAGGGAAATTCACGCGGGCATCTGTGGAGTCACGCCGGAGGACAATCAATGGCCTTTAAAGCTTTAAGGCAAGGGTTCTATTGGCCAACTATGCATCATGACGGCATGAGAGTAGCCCGGAAATGCGAAGGATGCCAGAAGAATGCCAATACCACCAAGCCAGCAGAGCAGTTAACCACCCTGTCCAGTCCCTGGCCATTCGCTCAGTGGGGGCTAGATATCATCGGACCAATGCCAAATGGACAAGGACATGCGAAGTACGCCATCGTGGCCATAGACTATTTCACCAAATGGTGGAGGCTGAACCCCTATCCACCATCACATAGAAGAAGGCCACAAAGTTTTTTAAGAAAAATATTATCTGCAGGTTCGGAATCCCATGGGCTGTCGTCACCAACAACGGAAAACAATTCGATAGCAATGGATTCAGGAAACTCTGCGAAGACCTTCAGATCGCCTTAAGGTTCGCCTCACCAGCCCACCCCAAGTCAAACGGACAGGTTGAGGCGGTAAACAAAACCATCAAGGCAAATCTTAAAGCTCGGCTCGGATCCTGCAAGAGCTTACGGGTCGAGGAATTTCCGGAAGTACTGTGGGCACACTGGACGACCTATACCTCATTTTCCCTATCATACGGGTGTGAAGCAGTCATTCCAGCAGAGATCAGAATAACTACCCACAGGGTCCATCTTTTTGAGAGCGGAAAGAATGGAGAGCTTATCAGAAACCACCTCGACCTGATCGAGGAAAAAAGAGAAAAGTCAGCCATGAGGACAGCAGTTTATCAACAAATGATGGCCCGCTTCTACAACAAAAAGTTCGAACTCGCACCTTTCTCCCAAGCGACCTAGTATTAAGAAGAGTCATTCTGAACACTCGAAGGCCGGAAGAAGGCTCGTTAGGAGCCAAGTGGGAAGGGCCCTATAAAATTGCAGAGGTGGTAAGGCTAGGGGTCTACATCTTAGAATATCTGGACGGCACGTGATTAAAGAAACCCTGGAACACCGAGATGTTAAGAAAATATTTTCAGTAGACTCCTTTTTTGGCGGAAACCCGACAAGGGGTAGGAGCTCAATGTAAAGCCTTTCTCGAAATGTCCCACAGAGAGCTGTAAGAAGGGCAATATGTCTCCGAATATGAATAAAACTTTCTCTTTTCAAAATTCCACCCACTCTTCTAATTAAAATTGAAAGCCATATTCAAAATTCTGGGGACATACTCGATACGAAGGGATGATCAGAGGTCGAGGCATCAAACCCATGACATACCAATCACAAAGTGCTACCATAAAAATCCCGGGCATAGACAATCCGACCTAACTCGCTCCACTCTCAAAAATCAAGACCACATCAAGGGGGAAGAGGTATAAAAAAGCACGAGAACTCTTCGCGGATAGCGGAGCACAACTACCCACAACTTATATGTACCGGGGACATTCCAGGATGGTAATCACGGGGAGGGAGTGCCCATATAGGATAACATGCCTGACCAGTTTGGGGACACAAACGCAAGGAATACGTTACCATATGTTTTGCCTACCCGATGGATCTAAGAGAAGCATAGCCCGGGGAGGGATGATACCCCCATGGCAATTGCTTACTCCAGTGTTACCGAACATAAGGAGAAAAATACCCTTAATGTTTCAAACACTCTCTGATCCTCACCTACCTGATTAATGGATCCGTGAGAAGCATAGCACGGGGAGGGATGATACCCCCGTGGCGATTGCTTACTCCAGTGTTACCGAACATAAGGAGGAAAATGCCCTTAATGTTTCAAACACTCTCTGATCCTCACCTACCTGATTAATGGATCCGTGAGAAGCATAGCACGGGGATGGATGATACCCCCGTGGCGATTTCTTACTCCAGTGTTACTGAACATAAGGAGGAGAATGCCATTAATGTCTCGAACACTCTTTGATCTTCATCACCTTGATCATTCGGATCCAAGAGAAGTATAGCCCGGGGAGGGATTGTGCCCCTGTAGCGTATGCTTGCTCTAGCGTTGTAAGGAAGAGCCCTCAAACAATACACAGGCTCCATGGAGACCTGAAGTATAGAGGATGTGCCCTTACCATCTAACGCTCTTTGATCCAAATCCTGGTTCCCGGGACTCTGAATTGAAAGATTCAGGATTGTGTTTTTTGGAAACCTCGGCAGGACGTTGTCTTAAGAATGAAAGATTCGGGGATTGTGCCCTTACCATCTAATCGGCTCGGGGGGGGCTGGATTCGTTCCGCCGAGGCCACTTAATAATCGGCTAGGGGCTGGATTCGTTCCGCCGAGGCTACTTGATTAATCGGCTCGGGGCTGGATTCGTTCCGCCGAGGCCGCTTGATTAATCGGCTCGGAGCTGGATTCGTTCCGCCGAGGCCACTTTGATTCTCTCAGCTCGGGGTCGGGTTATGTCCCACCGAATCCATCCTTTTGATCTGGGGACGCAACATTCCCCCAGAGCCAAGTATTTCTCTCCGCTCGGGGTCGGGTTACGTCCCACCGAATCCATCCATTTGGTGTGGGGACGCAACATTCCCCCATAGCCAAATATTTCTCTCAACTCGAGGTCGTGTTACGTCTCACCGAATCCATCATTTTGGTCTGGGGACGTAACATCCCCCCAGAGCTAAGTGTTTCTCCTAGCTCGGAGTCGGTCCTCAAGTGGACGTTTTTTTTTTGGGAGAGCAACCAGAGCAAGTCATGAAGAATCAAAGAAAGAAAAAATGGAATGGAAGCATACAAGATATTCACATAAATAGGGTCGTGAAAAAGAGTTATTACAAGAAAAAACAAAGTATGTTCAAGATTACACGGGGCCCCATTCGGGCTTTCCCCTACAGTTCAGCCCGCGCAGGGGAAATTATTTCTTCCTCAACAGGTATGAGTGGCAACTGGCAGGGCTCGGCCTCGGGAGAGGGGACAATGGATACCACAGGGCCGACTTGGGAGGCCCCAAAAGTTACGGCTTCAGGAGCAGGGGCAGGAGCCTCAGACCGAATCTCTTCAAGCACAGGGGCCTCAGGTCGATCCACCTCAGGAGCCGGGGCGATCGAGATAGGGTCGGGATACATCACCTCTTCAGGAGAAAGGGGTAACCACATTTGAAACTCCTCCTGTGAAATTTCCCCTTTACAAAAGTGGATGGCTGCGTAGATAGGCCCCATATCCAGGTTGGGCAGTACCATCGGGATGATCTCAGCGCAGTCCCCGACCCCCTCAAGGCGGATTACGTCTCTCTCAGCCTCCAACTCAGCTTCCCTCTTATTAAGCTCATCCCGGACCCGTACCAGCTCTTCATCTTTGGCCCTCAGCTTGGACTCAACGTTGCGCACTTCCACCTGTAGGATCCTGTTGTCGGCCTGGGCAGCCTCCAAGTCCTTCTTGGTGGTGGCCCTGCGAGCTTTATTTGTGGTATGGGCCTCAACAACAGCCAGCTCCAGATTCTTTATGTTCTCATCTTTACGGGCCAGCTCGGCCTCCATTTCACTAAGCCGGTTCTGGAGCCTCTGGGCTTGGCCGCCCTCAGACAAAAGGCTCAGAAGAAGATCTTTATTCTTGGCCGCAAGATAGGTCGCCTGCCAAAAAGAAACAGAAAATCAGAAATCAAACTAAGTTATAAACTCACAGCGGGAATAAGGGAAGAATAACTACCTTTGCCATCTGAGAACACAACAGGGTAACCACATCCTCGGGAGAGAGATCTTCGTATCTCGGAATTTTGGCCGGAGGAACCGCCTCGGCCAGTTCATTGATTGCCGGCACCAGATGAGAAGTGGCCTCCCGAATATCCTGACCAAGGTCATCTACGCCAAGAATCATGGCGCCTTTCAGTTTTTTGGAGGAACCCTCCGGCACTCTCTTCTCTTTTCGAACGAGCTGCCTCTTACTCAGGACCCGTTCCTCCTCCGCCTCTCGAACCAGCTCGGCTTCCTCCGCCCCGAATGGACGCTTCATTTTTCTGGTAGGTTTTGATGGGCTGGCAGGACGGGAGGAGACTGTTGGCGATACCCTGGAAGGAGAAGATAAGCTTTGGATAGCCGACGGGGCCGCTTCCTCAGTCACTCCTCTGGCCTCAGCAGTCGCTGGCCGTCTCCGAGGGACGGTCCCAACCTGGCTGGTTTTCTTTGTCGCGCCAGTCAGCTGATCAAGGTATTTTTGCCTTCTTGACATGCCTACACACAAAAAAGAAAGAAGAGAAGAGAGAGAATGAAGAAAGCAAGAGCAAGAAGAGTGATCAGTCCAGAATCTGAGCAAGAAAATCCAAAACACCATCATGATAAACAAACAAGGAGACTGGTTAGAAGGTTAGTAAAGCCCACCTATCCGCCCCGGGACCTTCGGAGGAGCAGTCTGAATCAGGCCCGACTCGAGCCGCATCATTAACCAATTTCTTCCAATGATCGGCATAGCGCCGAGCCCAGCATACCCGCTCCCGGACCTGATGAGAAACCTTGGGAGCGTCCCCCCAACAGGTTTGGAAGAATTAAAGAAGTTAAAATCCTATCATTAAATCAAAAGTAAAAACGATAGGGGTTAAAATCCTAACCTCCCGCTCTAAAGATATCCAGTACAGAGACCTCCTCTTCATACGATCTCAGAACTCGCTCCCAATCTCCTGTGGCCCAAAACCATAAGTCTTTGAAGTTCTTGTTGGAGTCGGGGAGCTTGCCGACATCGTTCGGCGAATCAGCATAAGTAGAAAGGTAATACCAACCATGGTGCGTTTTTGGGTTGGCGTTCAATCGATACAGCCTCTTAACTTCTTCAAGAGAAGGTTCATCGAGTCCCGCCCGACTCCAAATCACATGAAGCCCGGCCAAAATCCTCCAGCTGTTCAGGCTCAGTTGACAGGGGGCGATCTCCATCTCGGCCAGCATCCAGGCAAAATAACGTTGAAGTGGTAGCCGAAGACCACACTCAAAGAAAGCCGGAAGAAGGGCCACCGAACCCTCATCAGGTTGGCTAGCACGATCCATTGGCCCGGGGACTTCAAGGGCGATATCTATCGGAATGTCATATCGTTGCCGGAGCAGTGCGAGGTCGTCGTCAGTTATCTTAGAAGGACGGTCCATGTCCAGAGCCGAGGAGTTAAAATCACCGGGCTCTTGGTCCTTCCGAGGGATCCTCTGATGATAAGTATCTTGTTCAATTTCAGAAGGGGTGGGGGTAGTATCGAGGTCATCTATGCTTGGTGCCCCCGAGCTCGAGGAGAGATCTTCAACAGGGGGAGTCGGAGGTTTAACAGGGTTTGCAGAGGAAGACCCGGTGTCAGACATCCCTGACATCCGAGAAATAAAAGAAAGAGGGGGGAAGTCAGTCTATAGCCAATTCCTGAAACTAAGCTTGTGAGTTCTAAATGCCCTAATAACATCGATCAAGCCATAAATCTCTCCCTAGCAGCACAAAACCAAAACACAAAACAAAAGGGGGAAAAGAAAGGAACAAAAAGGAACATGATTCGCAACACATGGAAAGCAAAAGCAAAAAGGTCGTTCAGAAAACTTACTTGTTTCTTTTAGAAGGGTTGCAGATTGCTCGGAGCGGTCTGGTCGTTCTGAGGATTCACTGGTCTCAGCTAAAAGATGTGGATTGGGGAGATCGAAGAGTTCGTGAAAGAATGCAACAGTATTTACTCTGTTTTATTATAGTCTTATCGGTGCACTTGTGGCCGTTGGATTGAACGAAATCGTCAGATTTACACCACGTGTTGCTTTTGAAATGATCTTTCAGAATTAGATGGACGGCTGAGATTAGACGTCTTTTTAACTGACCATAACGGTCGGATTGTTTTGCTTTTGGCGGGAGCACGATGGATGGTTGACAAGTGGCAGGCTCCCGTCAAACCCTAGAAGTGATCTGATGGGCATTTAAGAGGATGTGACAGTTGCGCGTCTCGAGGGGCAAAACTACAGAAGGACAATAAGGGGATCTCACCTCGGTAGGAAGAAAGTCAGACCGAACACCTGAGTCAGACCGATCAGGATGTAAATGTGGGCCGTCAAAATTTCTCATTCAGAAGATCGGCTATCAGTTCATCAACTGTACCACTCTTATATAGTTCCCGGCACCAACTTGTAGGACTCATTGGAACCGAGAACTAGGGGACAGATGTTGATGGTGTTTTTAGGTCCTATGTTATTTAAAGAGCACAGCGGGGGTAAAAAGGGTAATTCCCTTCTTGATCGAAGATCATTAATACCGACCCGACCACATGAGTGTTATAAAGCCAACAGGTAGAGACCGGACACTTGATGATAGGTGACCGACCACTTTGGTTTGGATGACCGAGCATTATCAGATAGGTATCAACATTCTCAGCTCAAAGGACCATCATGACCGACCTCATGAAGACCGAGCATATGGCGAGACGTGCTCCAGAAGATAAGGCATCCTATTTTTTCGGACAAGATAATAAGTTATTCTATTTTCATTGGGAAAGGTTGATGAGTCAGTATCCCAATAGGATATGGGAAGTGAAGGTAGTTTTAAATTAGGAATCCTTATGAAAGAAGGAGATTAATTCGACTAGGAAACCCTTGTAAAAGAAGGAGTCTGACTTCTGCACTATTATAAATAGGAGGGTAGAGTATGCTTATAAATATGAGAATCAAGATCAAGATCATTACGATAAGACTTGTAAAACTCAAGAAATATCTGAGGAGCATATCTCAGTAATAAAAAGTATCATTCGTTTTGTGCCCGTGGACGTAGGTTGGATCTGATCCTCCGAACCACGTTAAATCTCCTTGTTGATTGGTGCATTTATCTGTCTTTTGCTAAATTTGCTTTTGGTTCCCCCTTAACCGAACAAATTCACTATTGAGGGAGGATTGTCTCGGGAGTAATATTCTCATATTACCCTGAGACCAAAATCAGCCGTCAACAATGTATTTTCTCTTATTGTTACTCATAATTATCATAATCAAAATATCATGCTACTTATTAATTTGCCTGCAACCAAAACTGTTAGGATTTTATCCAAAATAACTAGCATCGTCTAAGATCCCGACTAGTATTTATATATTCTGATCGATGATTATTAAATAAAAATTTATAAGTAATTGGTTCTTAGTGTCTGTTTGATATAACTTATAGTAGAGGTAAAAAGAGTTTTTTTTTTTTAATCCAAGAAGCTTTTTTCAAAAAATTTAGTGATGTTTGGTTGTAAGTAGAACTTTTGATGATTAAAAAAGTTATTTTACGCTTACTAGTAAAAACTCAAAATTTGGACTTTTGAAAGTAGAGCTTGAAAAATATTTGTAAAGATTTAAATTGTCTATAATATCCTTATTTAATTTAACAATATTATTTTATTTCTTTCATAACACAACTTAAAAAACTTGTCGAATAGAGTAATTTTATAATGTTTAATAAAAACATTCACTCACAACCAAACACCTAAATTTTTTATATCAAAAGTTTCATTTCTAAAAATTCTATTAATAAAAATTTTACTTGAAGAAGTTCTATTTAAAAAATTATACAATACGGACCATTAACCGTCTAATATTATAAATGCATACGTGTAGTGGCGAATCCACATGCATACAAGTTGGGGCAGTTGCCCTCGCACAACTCTAAATTTTATTAAAATGTCTCCTATAAATAAGTAAAAAGTCCAGTTTATGAACTAGATAATTTTAATTGACCTCCATTAAAATAATGAGTATCTATCATTTTTTATAAAATCAAAATTTACCTCCATTAAATCAAATTTTGATTTTCGTCACTGTATGCGTGGTAGAATATTATAAATAAAAAAAAAAAATTTAACACAAACAAGATCTAAATTCATTTACTTTTGACTTGCTGCGTCACCTGAGTTTATCAGTTCATACATTAATGAAGACTTTTTTTTTTTGTATGTTTCGATTCAAAAGATCTCTCGTCCTAAAAACTATAATGAAATGAACAAATAATTTCCAAAATTTTATTTCCATGTTCAATCTTTTGTTGACGGGTGATTTTCGTCTCAGGGGCAATATCGGGATAGTGCTCCCGAGACAGTCCTCCTTCAACTGTGAATTTGTTTGATTATGGAGGATCAAAAGCAAACTTTGGCAAAAAAGCGAGTCAAACACACAATCGACAAAGAGTTTACGTGGTTCGGCGGAATGAATTCAGCCTACGTCCACGGGCACAAAATGAGTGGGGGTGTTTTATTACTGGAACGATCTCGGCCGACCTGTTTTAGGGCAGGTCAAAAGTAAACCGAGCTGTTTATATTGTACTGCTCCTTACAAAATAGTTCTTTTTTTTTTTGTGAGATTTCTATGATAACTAATCATACAATCAAATATCCAACCCTTACAAATATGTTTCCCCTCCCCTTTTATACTAATGAATACGTAACATTGTTCCCATGCTTCTGTGATGTCACCCATGTGGGTCTCTGACTGATTGACGGGCTCCCTGTCCCAAAACAACTTGGCCGAAAGTAAGCCTAATCTCAGGCTACTTGGCCGAAAGTAAACCTACTTCATCCGTAGCTTGTCACATCACCCTATCTTGCACACTGCCCCACATGATAATAATGATACCAACCTTGAAAGAATCAATCGGTGATACATGTTCTAATGAAGAGTCTAAAATACCCTGATCACACATCGGTTTCCAAGAGGTCGGTCAAAATGGTATTCTGAACTATGAATGTTGTTACCGAGCTGACAATGTCTGAGCCATCGGACTAATGTGGTCGGTCTTGGGCCAACAATGGGTCAGCAGCCGGTATTCGAACACATCATATCCTCTGGTCGGCAGGACCCTGAAGATCGGGCCGGTACTTAGTGCTTGGTCAAGAGAAAGTCAACCCTTACGGAAGCTGGTCCTCATAATGAGGAAAATACATTTTCTGCCCTCGCCGCACTGTTCAAATGCATTGGTGTCAAAAATTACCATCAACTTATTTAATGATATTAAATTTAATCGATTTTCCTTGTAATGATTATTGATCATTGTCCTCAATGGGTGTGGTTTGGTGGCTGATGAGCTGTCAATATACATATATTTCCCGCATCTCTAGCTTAACATTTTTTACGTTGCTAGAGTTTTATTAGCTCTTTGATGTATTTCGGGTTTATTTGCAGGTTAAAATAATATTCAGAGTCAACAAAATCAAATAAGAATGAAGATGACAAAATACAGAAAAATTGGGTCAAGTTCCAAGGGTATTGTGTTCGTCCTCACGCTTGGAAGGGCATCTCTGAGCGCTTATGAACAAAAACTTGGCAGAACACACAATTGCTGGCTCATTGCGATGCGCTGATGTTGAAGATGAAGTCACGATGCGCATGTTGTGCTTCGCAGCGACACGGACAAAGCAGCCCCAATTCATCCAGAACCCATTTTTTTAGAATGAAAGACTCGCATGACCTCATATATAAGCACTAGCTCGTCCCAAAACCTAACAGACGAATATATCAGAGTTCTGAAGCCTCCAAAGAGACTTTTGAGAGAAGACAAAACACATCAAGCAGGACACAACACAGAGACTCAACAGCAGGAAGCGAAAGACTGACGATCTCGACAAAGTCGCTTCTTTCTTTTACTTCCATGATGTTTTGTTTATCTTTGAATATTTATTTAGAGTTTTTGAGCATGTGTTGTAACTAAATCCTAAATCTGGGGTTGTGATTAATCTCTGTATTTTACGTTTATAAAATTTATTTATTATATTTAGTGTGATTCTTTGGCTTATTTATTGAATCTTATATTTAATACTTCTTGTTGCTTGATCACCAATAAGATTGATTTGATAAACTTAATTGAACTTAACAAAAGAATTTTAGGTTTAGCCTAAAATTCCACAGCACATGATCTCTTCTTATGGATTTCTTTGCCGGATAGAAATATACTTGTAGGGAATGTGTAGCCATAATTGGAACCTGATCTTAATGAATTTGGTGTTAATTAATTGACATAAAAACATAGTTAATTGATTCACTCTAAATATTTAAGCATGACCTTTGAAAGAGCTTGTGGATATTTTCGTGTTCCAGGTTAATAAGTTAATTTATCATACGACTAGAATAATATTGGGTGGATTCACAACTCTGAATGTATTTCTCTCATTGATTGTCTTCGGAATCTTCATAAACGTCCTTATTATCTTTAATATTAGTTTAATACAATTAAACTTGATATTTAACATCAATTAGATACTCGTAGGAAGTTAGTCTTAATAATTTGTAAAATATGTAATATGTCATCGTGGGATCGATAACTTTTATACTACTTGAGCGATATACGTGCTTGCGTAACGTGTGAAAATTGAGGTTAATTTTTTGGCGTCATTGCCGGTGACTTATTTTATCTATCATTATTAATTTTAGGACTAAATACTTTACTTGCTTATCTAAATATTTTATTTATTTATTTTTATTTTTATTTTATTTCAAGTCGTTGAGCAGTTATATGAGACAAAGTCGAAGTTGCGACCTCCTCCCACTTGACATAAAAATCGAAATAACTCTTCGTCGGTTAAGAAAAAACAAACGAGAATGCCAAGATCCATAACTCATCATGAACAATCAACAACCTGAACTTTTGGAAGCGACACCACTAATTCTCATTCAGGATTGGACAATTCAAGTGGTTGACTGTTTCATCTCCTACATCATTCTGCCACCCCTGCCAGCAAACACATCTGATATCAAGACATGCATTCAGATGATATAGCAATCGATGCAATTTGAGAGAGACATAACCGAAGATCCGAACACCCACATCAGCAACCTCTTGGAAGTCTGAGGCACATTCAATTACAACTGAGTGATAGAGGAACCCATGCATTTGTGACTCTTTCCATATTTCTCAAGAGATATAGCAAAAGACTGGCTCCATTCGCTACCAGTAGGTTTCATAACAACTTCGGTAAACATCACTATAAAGTTCCTTGTAAAATACTTTCCCTAAGTCAGGACAATGAAGTTGAGAAACAACATCACATCCTTTGTAGAACATGACTCAAAATGCTTCTACGAGGCATGAGAAAGGTACAAGAAGTTGTTACGAAAGTGACTCCATCATGAGACTGTCAAATGGATACGGGTAAAGAATTTCTATATTGGGCTTAGTGGGATGATGAAGTCCAAATTAGATGCAACTGGTGGAGGTGTTCTAATGAAAAAAAGGAAAAATCAAGCTTGGGATCTATTGGAAGAAATGGCGAACAACAACTCATTGTGTCTAACGGAGAGGACATGCCAAAACGAGTAGCAGGAGTCCACGAGGGGTGGCTCAACATAGTTGTGAGTGCCAAGCTAGATCAAATTTGTAAATACATATGATTCTTAGTATGCAGGCTGTGAACAGTGTAGGTGCCACAAGTGTAGAATATATTGGAGGATAGAATGGGGAGCCATACGTTCAATATGGCGAGTCTTTGAATTATGTTAACAACTTCAATAGTGAAGGCCACAACCCTTACTCCAAAAGAGATAAACCTAGGTGGAAGGACCACCCCATTTTTGGAGGGAAAAATTACCAAGAAGCAGGACCACATGATAGAGCACTTTTCCAACAACAGAATAGATAGGACACTTAAGAGAGGAAACCACCCATGGAAGAGCTATTGATGCAGATGGTGAATCAAATCAAGATTCTCATATAGCAGAGCCTGGAAAACGCCAAGAAAATTGCTAGATTGGAAGCCTTGGTTTAGAGCCAAGTCGTATCTTTGAAGACACTGGAAATCAATTAAGACAATTGACAAGTGGAAAGAGCTATAAAACATTGGGTGCCCTCCCGAGTGATACAAAACCTAATCCAAGGGGCCCAAATAATGAGTCTTGCAAGGCTATCAGACTAAATAGTGGTACTATCATCGACAAATACATTAGGGTGTGATAGTCTACAGAGAAGGAAACAAGTCTCATGAAATAAAATAGGGCATATGAAAGAAAAACAGAGAGTCAAGACTTAAAGATTATCCACCTCATTCATTCCCTCAACGGTTGTGGCAACATAAGCTAGATAAGTAGTTATCAAGGTTCTTAGAGAGCTTTAAGAAATTGCATATCAACATTTACTTCAATGAGTCATTAGAGCAGATGTCCAGCTTAATGAAGTTTCTGAATGACATCTTGTCAAAGAAAAATGAAGTTGGGTGAGTTTGAAACCATGGCCCTCATAGAGGAGTGAGTGTCCTACTTTATAAGAAGCTGCCACCCAATTTGAAAGATCCAGACAGCTTTACTATACCATGCACCATCGGCAACCACTATTTTAGTAAGGCTCTATGTGATTTTGGTGCGATTATCAACTTTATGTCGCTGTCTATCTAAAAGAAATTAGGTTTGAGAGAAACGAAACAAAAGACAGTCACGTTGCAGTTAGCAAATAGATCCATTATCTACCATCAAGGAATAATAAAGGACGTGTTAGTGATCGATGTGAAATCACTCACGTTAAATAAGCTCACGTATCGTTCAAGTAGTATAAAATGTATCGATCCCACGAGGACTTAATACATATGCTATTAATTTATTGAAGTTAAATTTCTACAAGTATCTAAAAATTGATTCGATTGTTAGTTGAATGGTGATTTTATCTAAAAAAAAAGTAAATAAAATAATACAAAAGTAAATTCTAAATTTTTTCAATATTATGAAACTATCTATGGTTGTGAATCCTTCCAATATTCTTTTAAAGATAAAGTGACTATTTTATGTCTGTGTAATATATAGATTTATTAACCTGGAATACGAAGATAAGCAAAAGCCTAGGTCGATGGTCAGATGCAAACACCCAAAGTAACCCAATTAAGTTTAAGTTTATGTTAACCAATAAACTTTGGATTAATTAAGATTAAGTTCCAATTATGGTTACCCACGCCAGACAGGTATATGTCTATCCTGGAAGGAAATCTCTAAGGTGAGACCGTGAGCTATTGAGTCTAAGGCCGAAACCTAATATCAAGTTCATTTTAAGTTTACCACATCAATCTTATTAGTGGCAAATTAACAAGAAGCATTAAGATTAAGACTCAATAAATAAACAAATACATCACACATGACACAAAATAATCAACTTATAAAACCAATGATATTGGAATCATCACAACCCTAGTTAATGTATTTAGTTACAACATATACCTAGGATTACTAAAGACATAAATAAAAAAACATCATAAAATAAGTTGAAATCTAAAAAGTCAAAATAAAATAATAAAAATAAAATGCTGGAGTTGGGGGATCAACTTTTAATATTCAAATGTAGGAATCTCACTTTATTATAATATAGAAATTGTTCGTATTATCCAATAAATTAAGTCCAACTAGCCATAAAGGCGGTGTTATTATTTGTCCATAACCAGCTATATAGGCGGTAATTAGCTTTCACCTAAATACCGACCATATATGCGGTATCTTATTATGTCAAATAAATAAAATCAGCCATAGAGGCGGTATAAACATTAATCAATATAATTAAATTATAATTTCTATATTATAATTAAAGTGAGATTGACATACCTTATCATATTAAAAGCTTCACCCTTTACTCCAACATGAAGAAGTTACCTACTCATGCTTGAATGAAAACAGACAGAGTTTTATTACTAAAAATAAAAAGAAAATACAAAAAAAAAACTGAAATTAAACACACAAGACAATTTCTTCTAAGTTTAACAGAGAAATCCTAGAAGAAAGCATGAGTTTTACATCAAATTTGGCATGTTATTTATAGGCAAATATAAAGGCTTCCACCAATTTCTCCACTAAACATGGCACCAAACATGGTACCAAATCATCCACCAAATATACAAGCATGTTTGGTGGAAGTTTGACAGTTGTAAATTGTCATTTTCCATTTTTTTTTTATAATGACTTTAATAATTACACATAACACACTTTGGATTTTCATCAATTTTGGTTCTTGAAAACTTCAGAATTCGAAATTCTTATGAACATCAAAGTTGTAAATCTTTGAGTTTTCTTTCATCTGGAACCTGAATCACCTCAATCTGGTACTGGAGTAAAAAGTTATAGCCAAAATACGAAAATTACGCAAAGTTGAAATTTCCAAAAATCTACTTTGTTAGAACGCCATTTCAAGTTTCCAACTTTTAAAATCCAAATACCAAGTCCATTTTTTGCCTTCTTTGTTCCACATCTCGTCCTGATTGATTCCATTGATTCCTGTTTTCATTTTATTCATAAAATAAATAAAAACACATCAAAACGTTCATAAAACTCAAGAAACTATACAAAATATTAAATAAAATGGATGGTAAATATTGATATATTTTCCGCTCATCAGCTAGTTGTTGATCCTGATTTCGGTCGAGGTCCACAATTGTGAATGTGTAGGGGGGCACAAGCGAACCTGCAAAATAAGAATGGAGCAAAAGAGATTTACTGCCCACCGGTGTGATGGAAACCGTAGGCTCTCCGACGCTCAAGTTAGCCGAAGAATGAGAGAATTTAAGTAGAAAGGGTTCAGGTGTTAGGATACCTAAACCACTGATCGATTGCCGTGAGGGCGGACTATTGGATATTATCTGATGTTAGGAGTTCTTTTTCTCGGATCCCTCTTTATTCTTTGCCTTGCTCTTTTATAGGATTCCTCTTCTGCCCGTTGGAAACCTCTTTCGTCGTCTCATAATTTCAGGTTTTAGATCTCATAACCGTTGATTTCATGATGACGGTCATGAATTCGGATCCATTCTCTGATCTTAGTAACTGGTGTCCGTTTGTCTGTCTTTAATGAATTTGGGCTCATGAGGCGGCCCATGGATCTTCTTCTGGGCTTCAGGTCTTGCAGCTGGCTTTGGTGGTAAAAGTCGATTTTACCCCTGGCCCAAATTTGGCCCGTACAGTTTGTCCCCTACTCTCTAAGTCTGGATTGTCCCTGACTTTGAGAGTATCATCTGTCGAGTGCGTCGCGGTTTGAATGGTTACTCCCCTGATTTTGGCGATGGAAGGTTTTCAGATCTACTCATCTTTGTCGTGTGTGGGAAGTCCATTGGTTGACTTGAACCAGACGATGGCTAAGGACCACACTCGACATGTCGCAAGTGTTGAGTGTGCTTACGATTGTTTTTGATTCGACACGAGTCATCAGGGGTCTCTAGGTCGATTTGAGCTAGTTGGCTCACGATCGCATTCGACATGACGTAGGTGTTGAATTGACTGTATCTGACTCGACAAGAGTCATCAGGGATGTTCCTAGATCGACTCGAGCCAGTTGGCTCAGGATCGCATTCGACATGTTGAATGTGTCGTACGTATTTCATGATTCTACGACTTGGCATGAATCATGTAGGGGATGTCCCCTGGTCGACTGGAATATATGGTGGTTCAGGAATGACATCACTCGACTTGTCGTCTGAGTCGTGCGTATTTCATGTTCCCTGATTGCATGAATCATGTGGGGGATGTCCACCTGGTCGACTGAACCGGATGGTGGTCCAGGGTTAATATTATTCGACACGTCGTATGAGTCGATAATACTCCATGACTCCATGACTGCATGAATCATGTGGGGGATGTCCCCTGGTCGACTGAACCAGATGGTGGTTCAGGGTTAATATTATTCGACACGTCGTATGAGTCGATAATACTCCATGACTCCATGACTGCATGGATCATGTGGGGGATGTCCCCTGGTCGACTGAACCAGTTGGTGGTTCAGGATATTATTCGACACGTCGTATGAGTCGATAATACTTCATGACTCCATGACTGCATGGATCATGTGGGGGATGTCCCCTGGTCGACTGAACCAGATGGTGGTTCAGGATTAATATTATTCGACACGTCGTATGAGTCGATAATATTCCATGACTCCATGACTGCATGGATCATGTGGGGGATGTCCCCTGGTCGACTGAACCAGATGGTGGTTCAGGATTATATATTATTCGACACGTCGTATGAGTCGATAATATTCCATGACTCCATGACTGCATGGATCATGTGGGGGATGTCCCCTGGTCGACTGAACCAGATGGTGGTTCAGGATTAATATTATTCGACACGTCGTATGAGTCGATAATACTCCATGACTCCATGACTGCATGGATCATGTGGGGGATGTCCCCTGGTCGACTGAACCAGATGGTGGTTCAGGATTAATATTATTCGACACGTCGTATGAGTCGATAATACTCCATGACTCCATGACTGCATGGATCATGTGGGGGATGTCCCCTGGTCGACTGAACCAGATGGTGGTTCAGGATTAATATTATTCGACACGTCGTATGAGTCGATAATACTCATGACTCCATGACTGCATGGATCATGTGGGGGATGTCCCCTGGTCGACTGAACCAGATGGTGGTTCAGGATTAATATTATTCGACACGTCGTATGAGTCGATAATACTCATGACTCCATGACTGCATGGATCATGTGGGGGATGTCCCCTGGTCGACTGAACCAGTTGGTGGTTCAGGATTAATATTATTCGACACGTCGTATGAGTCGATAATACTTCATGACTCCATGACTGCATGGATCATGTGGGGGATATCCCCCGGTCGACTGAACCAGTTGGTGGTTCATTGTTGAGTTTGTTGTATATGTTTGACGGTACTGGTATTCCATTCGACGATTCCAGTTTGAAAATGGTTCTGGCTCTGTACACGCGTCATCTGATGCTGCAAAACCTAATGCGAGTTACGAGGCGTCCATTTTGGGCGGGAATCTTTGGCGCCAGATTTTCAGGTAGCTTGTATAAAGGAACCTCGGTTGTTTCATTTCGCCTTATCCGGAAGTCGAGTAAAAGGTGTGCTCTCAAGAGTTCTCGAGGTATTCTTCGAAATCTTCTTCTTGTTCTTCATTCCTTTAAACATTCATATTGAATACTCAAGCTGTTCTTAGAAAAGTTAAGTTGTTTGATCTCCTGGTCTGTGTGATTAGTTTTCAATTTATGTTTGTGGGTTTTGATCTTTGGGAGGTGGGCTACTTATAGGTTTTAGTTGTTTAATGCTTGTCGTCTGGAATATGTCGAGTAGTGAATCCTTAGGCAGCTTAGGTGCCAAGATTGATAAATATGTCGAATTATCAAGTGAGACCGAGGGATCAACAAGTGAAAGTAAGGAGTTAGTAGAGTGTGGAAATAAGTCGTATCAAGATTTTATCGAAAGTGGTGTTGTTACCTTAGCTATGCCTTCTCCACCAGTGATCCCTGCCGAGGCTATTCCTTTGAGGTCTTTGCCCGCAATTGGGGAGTCGAGCGAATTACCTTGTACGAGTGAGCCTACCAACTTATTATCAAAGAATCCTGCAAGTCGAATGACTGGGAAGGTATTGAGAGAACTTAGCTGTATGTATAGGTTCCCTAACACTTTGGAACTCCGGGTGCCTTTGTCGAATGAAAGAATTGATTATCGGGTTCCTGGGTGGATGGGATTCTATGTGCGTCCATTTTTTATAGGTCTGAGGTTTCCCATTCCGAGATTGGTTTGGGAGGTTTTGGATCATTTCCGAGTAGCTCCTTCACAGCTGATGCCGAATGCATGGAGGATCTTATTGTCGATTGAATGTTTAGCCTTTGAGCTGGGGGTACTCTTCGAGGTGAAGGACGTTTTAGAGACGTACTATCTGAAGGAACATTTGAAGGAGAAGGGAAGGTATACGTTGATTCTTCGTCAAAGAAAGACGCAACTAGTCACTGGATTACCAACTAATGATAGGGGAAATTGGCAGTCTTACTATTTCTTTGTGAAGGGTGAGGGTATATTTGGATCGGCCGGGGTTGGTCGAATCCCGGAGTTTTGGTGTTTGTCGAGTGAGTAACGAGCTCTCGCTTTTCTTCAATCTTTGAGTCGTTCATTTGTCTTTGAGTAATTATGAACTTATTGTTGCAGGTCCTCTACAGAACAAGTCATTCGTCAAGACTGTACGTGCAACCTCCAACACCAAAGCCATCTTGTCACTGCCGGTCGAAAAAAGGGATTGCAAAACTATTTTAACGGAAAAGAGGTTAAGGTCGACTCCATTGTGGAAAGAAATCTTTCACCGAGAAGGTAAAGTTCTGGCCTTATGTAACGACGTTTTGTCCGTGATAAATAGTAGATGGTCGTGTCAAAAGTTATATGGGGGAAATAGATATCGAGAGCCCTTAAAATCCGAGGAATTTTTATGCGCAGAGGAAATGATGACTGGGCCTTTCACCGTAGCTTCACTTGATGAAATGAAGAGCCGCCGGAAAAAATCAAGGAAATTGAAGAAGAAAGAGTCGGAGGCTGAAAAAGAGGCTGGGTCTCAACAAAGAGAAATTGAAGCGGAGAAGGTGAAGTCGACCGCGACGGTTTCTGCGGGGAAAAAGAGGAGGTTTGTTCCCGAGGTCGAGGAGGAAGATGATTCTGATAATCTCACCTTAAAGGTTCCTCGGGAGTCGACTGCTATATCCGATCCTTCAAGTATCGATTCGTTCGTAGGGGGACTTCTCCTCGAGGGGGATGAAGTAAGATTGGCACAGATTGGTCCCACGGAGGTCATGAAAAAAGCCATCGCACTGAATTATCAAGTAAGTAGCAACCTCAATTACTAATATATTACTATTATTATTCTTTTTTTTTTTTTTTTTTTTATAAATATACTCGGCTGTCGTAGGCACTGGAATGCAGTCTATTCATGCGGAAAAATGTGGAATCTAATCAAAGAAGGACAAAGGAGCTGGAGAAGTCGCTGTCGGTGATGAGGAAGGAATCGTCAGAGTTGAAGTCTGGAATCATTGCTTCTCAAAGGAATGAAAGAGCTCTTGAAAAAGAATTGAAGGAAGTTAGGGCTGCTTTGCAATTGGAGAAAGAAACTGCTGAATTGACAATCGACAGCTACAAAGAAGGTTTCGACAATGTGAAGAAAGAGAAGGAGCTATTGTTAGAGCAAATGGAGGATATCGCCATTGATTCCATGTTGAGAAACAGGTGTGATTTAATGAGGGATTTCTTGGCTGGGAAACATGTCGACTGGAAACTTGAGAAGTGGATTAGAGAGTATGAGAGGCGCGAGGCCGGGGTCTCTTCTTCGACAGATGATGCTTCCGAAGAGAAAGGATTGGAGGTTGAATCAAAGAAGAATGGGGCAGAAATAGACAGACTCGTCGCTGCCGAAACAGAAGAAGTCGGAAGAAATGTGGATGGGGAAGAAGTCATGGAGGAAGCTACTGAAACCCAAGGCGATGCGCCCGCAAGTCTTCCTGCGCCTACCGATGAAGCACCAGACAACGTCTAGGTTGTTCAGTTCTAAAATTAGCATTAAAATGTCGTCTGAAATTAAGTCGTACATTTTGTCAGGAAAACTGTGATTACATTTTGTATGTGTTGTTTATGTCGTATGGGATTAGGAGAACGAATTGTGATGTGTTTGTAAAAGTCGGTTGATTTGTTAATGTGACAAACTTTGCTTTTATTCGAATGACTACTGCTGATTCCTTTATTCAATCTCAACAAAATAACTAACTGAGCATATAATAAAAAAAACATAAGTGTTACCGGTTAAATCGCTTGAGATGCATTGCGTTCCAACTATTACGTACGAGAACCCCTTCTAGATTCTGTAGCTTGTATGCACCTTTCCCAACGACTTTCGTGACGAGGTAAGGGCCTTCCCAATTCGGACCCAATTTCCCGTCGCCTACTTCCTTGGTGTTCTGGAACACTCTCCGTAAGACCCAATCTCCAGCCTTGAAATTCCTACTTCTAACGTTTTTGTCGAAGTATCTGGCCATTCTCTGTTGATATGCTGCCAGTCGAATGGAAGCTCGATCTCGATCTCTTGCTTCTTCAATCGTGTCGAGATTGAAATTCATCAGTCGTTGATTGTTTTCTTCGTTGAGATATTGGTAGCGTGTTGAAGGAATAACTTCTTCAGTAGGTATGACGGCTTCCGTTCCAAATGCTAACGCGAAAGGGGTTTCGCCTGTTGAAGACCTCGTCGTTGTCCTGTATGACCATAATACCCCTGGCAGTTCGTCGGCCCAGGCTCCTTTAGCTTTCTCCAACCTTTTCTTCAGGGTGTTCAGGATCGTTTTGTTGGATGATTCGGCTTGTCCGTTCGCCTGTGGAAAGCGAGGGGTGGAGAAGTTCAACTTTATGCCCCAATTCCTGCAGAAAGTCTTGAAAGTGGTGGCTAATGAACTGTGCTCCGTTGTCGGTCACGATCTCCTTTGGTATGCCGAATCGGCAGATGATGTTTTTCCACACGAAAGTTTGGGCTTCCTTGTCGCGTATTCTGGCAAATGCTTCTGCTTCTATCCACTTTGAGTAGTAGTCTGTCATGACGAGCATGTACACTCGTTGGCCAGGTGCCGTTGGGAGTTTCCCAACAATGTCCATCCCCCACTTCATAAATGGCCATGGCGACAAGATGGGGTTCAGTTTCTCCGGAGGGAGGTGAGGTATTGGTGCGAATCTCTGGCATTTATCGCACTTCTTTGTGTATTCAGATGAATCGAATCTCATTGAAGGCCAGTAATATCCTGTCGTGTGCGCTCGTTGGGCTAGGCTCCTGCCACCAGAATGATTCCCACATTCCCCTTCATGCAACTCAGACAGAACATGTTGCGCTTCGTTAGGAGTGAGACATTTCAAGTAAGGTCCAGTGATCGATCTTTTTAACAGATGTCCGTCGAACAACACAAATCTGGCTGACTGTCTCTGAATTTTCTTTGCTTGAATTCTGTCATCTGGAAGTATGCCGTCTTGCAGATACTTTATGATCGGTGTCATCCAACTGTCGACAGTGTCGAGCGCCGCGACAATCGCTTCTTCATTACAAATCGCGGGCCAGTTTAAGTACACGATTGGAATCGTTCGTGACTCGTTCCCCTCCATTGTCGAACCAAGGGTTGCCAATGCGTCAGCCTGGCAGTTTTCGCTTCTTGGGACCTGTATGATGGAAAATTTCTCAAAGCTCGATCGTAGGTCTCTTACCTTTCGTAGATAAGAAGCCATGGCTTGTCCTCTGGCTTGATACGACCCTTCAATCTGGTTCACAATCAACTGGGAATCAGTTTTTACTTCAATATCTCTAGCCCCCAATTCTTTAGCTAGTGACAGCCCAGCTACCAATGCTTCGTATTCCGCCTCGTTATTTGTAACTCGAAATCCGCACTTGATTGCTTGCTGTATTATGTCGCCGGTTGGAGTTATAAGCATGACCCCAAGACCGCACCCCTTTTTATTACTTGCCCCGTCGACCGCTAATTTCCAAGGTATCTTTCGATGGATGCAGTTGATATTGACTTCGGTTGCCGTAAGTAAACTGGGGGTAAAGTCGGCTACAAAGTCAGCCAGCGCCTGTGATTTGATAGCGGTTCTGGGCTGGTAAGTGATGTCGTGCTCTCCGAGTTCGATTGCCCACTTCATCAACCGTCCTGACATTTCCGGTTTATGAAGTATCCTTCTCAAAGGATAGGTCGTGTGTACACCGTGATCGGGTGCCCCTGGAAGTAGGGTCTGAGTTTTCTTGCTGCGGTAATGAGGGCGAAGGCTAATTTCTCCATCAAAGGGTAACGCGACTCTGCACCCAACAGCGCTTTGCTCACGTAGTAGACTGGTTGCTGGTCTCCTGCTTCTTCTCTTACTAAGACTCCACTGACCGCCTGCTCCGAAACACCCAAATATAGGAAAAGTCTCTCCAAGTCGTGTGGTTTGGACAGCAAAGGTGGTGTGGTGAGGTACAATTTGAGCTTTGTCAATGCTTCCTCACAGGCGGGTGTCCAGTCAAAGCTGTTTCCTTTCTTCAATGCTGAAAAGAACAAAAAGCTCTTATCTGTAGATTTGGAAATAAACCTATTTAGAGCTGCGATTCTCCCAGTTAGTCTCATGACATCTTTTGGGCTGGATGAGACGGGATGTCGAGGATCGATCTGATCTGTTCCGGATTCGCTTCGACCCCTCGTCGAGTGACCACGTACCCCAAAAATTTTCCTGAAGCAACACCGAAAGCACATTTAGTTGGATTTAGTTTCATTCCATACCTATCCATGATGTCGAATGCTTCTTTCAGATGATTTAGGTGCTGCTCCGATTTGATCGACTTCACCAGCATATCGTCGATGTACACTTCCATGGTTTTCCCAATTTGGCTGTCGAACATCTTGTTGACGAGTCTTTGATACGTTGCTCCTGCGTTCTTTAGGCCAAAGGGCATTACTTTATAACAAAAAATTCCCTTGTTGGTTACGAAGGCTGTCTTTTCTTGATCGCCCGGGTGCATGAAGATCTGGTTGTAGCCTGAGTATGCATCCATGAAACTTAATAACTCATGTCCCGCCGTCGCGTCGACCATAGAGTCTATGTGTGGAAGTGGAAATGAATCCTTTGGACAGGCCTTATTCAAATCTGTGAAGTCGATGCAAACTCTCCATTTCCCGTTCTTTTTCTTCACCACAACGACATTTGCGAGCCATTCCGGAAATTGGACTTCTTTTATAGCTCCATTCTCTAATAACTTCTGGACTTCTTCGTCGATGATCCGGTTCCGTTCTGGGGCAAATTTTCTTCTTTTCTGCCTAACCGGGGCATACGCTGGATCCACATGCAATTCGTGGGTCATGAGCGTTGGGTCGATCCCTGTCATATCTCTGTGGGACCATGCAAAACTGTCGTGTCGGCTCTTCAGAAACTCTATGATGTCGGCTCGGAATTTCGGATCTAGTCCAGCTCCAATTAACGCCTTGTGATCTTCAAACTGTGGATGAATCTGAACCTCGTCGAGCTTCTCTATGTTCGGTAACGTCGGCTCTGAAACTCGAGGTTCGACCTGTAATTGCTATGCTGACTCGTCCTTCGCTTTCAGAGTAGTCTGGTAACAACTCCTGGATGCCAACCTGTCGCCTCTGATTTCTTGTACCCCCCATTTAGTAGGGAATTTCATTACCTGATGGTAGGTTGACGAAACCGCTCTCATATCATGAATCCAGGGCCTCCCCATTATCAGGTTGTATGCGGATGGGCATTCCATGACTAGAAATGTAGTCAGTTTGTTGATTCCAGCAACGTATACCGGAAGTGAAATTTCACCCATCGTGATCTTCTGTTCCCCACTGAACCCGATCAACACTGTCGTCCGCCGATTGATTTTATCCAACTCTGTCCCCATGTCGGCGAGGGCGCTGGCGAAAATTACGTTTGCCGAGGAACCTGTATCAATCAACACCCGTTTGACCAAAAAATTCGCCACCTGCAAAGAAATGACCAGTGCATCATGGTGCGGGTTTAGGGTGTGAGATTTTTCATCGTCTGGGAACTCCAAGGTCAATTCTGTGAAGCTTTTTCTTCAGACGATGTAGTATGAGAAACATTATTGATCAGAGCCCTTGTATGTCGCTTGGCAGCCGAGTAAGTTGTTCCACTAATTCCCGAACCTCCTGAAATAACGTTGACTGTGTTATTTATAGGGGGTGGTAGGACAGGATCTTCTCCCTGGTTGGTTTTCTCCTCCCTTCGTGACATGGTTGCCTTTCCCTTATCTGTTAGCAAGTCCCTGAGGAAGCCTTTGTTTAGTAACTCCAAAACCTCTAATCTCAAGGCTACGCACTCCGCTGTCGTGTGACCGTAGTCTCTGTGGAACTCACACCACTTCCTGGTGTCTTTTTTCGTCGAATTGTCTCTGCTGCGCGGAGGCCACTTTACTTCATTCCCCATCTTCTTAAGCACGGTGACCAGTTCCCCTGGAGAGATCGTAAAGTTGTAGTCCGGTAGCCTGAGTTTGCTTGCTGGTTGCTCGTCCCTGTGTGACCTTTGTCTTTTTTCGACATTTGGGTAGTATGGTCGCCGCTCACCCCTTTGTTGGTTCCTTTTCCCTATGAGAATGGACATTGCTATCGTGCGGCCTGGGAGCAACAGGCCTTCGGTCAATCCGGGTATTCGCAACATCTGCCCTTCCGTTATTTCTTTTATCTTCTTCCCACCTTATTTCTACCTGGGCCCGTGCCATTACTTGTTCCATGTTGTAGCATCGAAATTTCGTCAACTTCTTGTAGAGTCCGCTGTCATAAAGTAGTCCGTTCCGGAAGGCTTCTACTGCTGTAGGTTGGTGGAGATCTGGAACCGTGATTCTCTCTCGGTTGAATCGAGCAACGTAGCTCCGCAGAGATTCTCCCCTTCCTTGTTGTATAGAATTAAGGTCGTCCGAAGTTTTTTCTATTTTGCATGAACTTGCAAAGTGTTGCACAAACTTGTCAGCTAGCTCTTGGTAGGACTCGATTGACCTGTAGGGAAGGTTGATGAACCAAGTAAGGGCAGGTCCTGCCAGAGTCTCGCCAAAGCATCTGCACATTCCAGCCTCCCACTGACTTGGGGACAGGCCGGTCGACATCATCTTGTATTTGTAGTGTACGACATGGTCGTCTGGATCGGCAGATCCATCATACGGCTTCATCTCCGGAGGGCTGAATTTTCGGGGTAAATCAATAGCAACAATAGACTCCGCAAATGGGGTGTCAGAAATCGCTCCAGCCCTACTTTTCCTAACCGGCAACCTTACCCCTGGTAGTCTCGACATAATTGCTTCCTTGAATTCGATCATCTCCTTCCTGATTGAAGTGGCAATCTGTTGGGTTGGATCGATGAGAGAGACCGGTTCTTGCAGGATGGGCTGTTGATTGTTGTTTGGACCTTCTGTCACAAGCGGGATTATTGGGTTGTTCGGGTCGTCTGGATTGCTTGTTTGGCTCAAAGTATGAGTATGCGGAGGATTGGATGACATCAGCTCCATCTTTCTCTGTAGATTGTCATTGGCACTCCGCATCGTTTGATTTTCTTCTTCTAGGGCTTGTAACCGTTCTTGGAGCATGGCAAGCTGTGCCATCATGGGATTTGGGTTTTGCTCATTGCTCGAGGCCATTTGCTGCGTTGCTATGTCTTACTTTTACGAAATTCGCTTGGTAGGCCCCACGGTGGGCGCCAAATTGTTGATCCTGATTTCGGTCGAGATCCACAATTGTGAATGTGTAGGGGGGCACAAGCGAACCTGCAAAATAAGAATGGAGCAAAAGAGATTTACTGCCCACCGGTGTGATGGAAACCGTAGGCTCTCCGACGCTCAAGTTAGCCGAAGAATGAGAGAACTTAAGTAGAAAGGGTTCAGGTGTTAGGATACCTAAACCACTGATCGATTGCCGTGAGGGCGGACTATTGGTTATTATCTGGTGTTAGGAGTTCTTTTTTTCGGATCCCTCTTTATTCTTTGCCTTGCTCTTTTATAGGATTCCTCTTCTGCCCGTTGGAAATCTCTTTCGTCGTCTCATAATTTCAGGTTCTTTAGATCTCATAACCGTTGATTTCATGATGACGGTCATGAATTCGGATCCATTCTCTGATCTTAGTAACTGGTGTCCGTTTGTCTGTCTTTAATGAATTTGGGCTCATGAGGCGGCCCATGGATCTTCTTCTGGGCTTCAGGTCTTGCAGCTGGCTTTGGTGGTAAAAGTCGATTTTACCCCTGGCCCAAATTTGGCCCGTACACTAGTAAAAGTGGACAAGTTCATTTTCACAGCGGACTTCATATTTTTAAATATGAAGAAAGTTAATGAAGTCTATATTATCATTGGAAGGTCCTTCTTAGCAACAGGCAGAACGCTCATCAACGTATAAAAATATGAGCTTACCATGAGTGTGCAAGAACATGAAGTGATCTTTCATGTCTTCAAAGACATGCCATGCCCGTAAGATGATGAAGAATGCCACATGTTAAACATTATAGAGGGTGTGGATCCAAAAGCGGTTAACATAGGTCACCATAATGATAGCCCGAGGGTGAGCCCACCGAAGACACTTAGTGCAGACAAGAAAATTCAAGGAGCTCATATTTATGTTGTGACTAGTCACCTCAAGTGAGAATTGATCCACGGATGGAGTCATTTGCTGAGCCATTGATAGAACTTGGGGGTCATTTCATAGAAGGAACAATGAAGCAAGATGCTCGGTTCTTTCCATCTCATAGGCAATATTGAAGTGTGCATGAGGCTGCCCTATCTCAGACAACTAAGCTTACAAGAGAGCCACCATGACCAATTTGGTGGTTATGTCTAGCTGAAGACATTAAACTTAGCACTGGTGGGGAGACAACCACGCGTTTATTTTTAATTTCTTTAGTTTAATTTTTTGTTTATTTTTGTGTGCTATTTGTTTGTTTAAAAATATTGCATGTGTAATTATGCAGGTACTAGCATAACCCTACCAGTTCGCGCAGCCAAAGTCTGACCAGAAGCTGAATCATGCATGCGTCACGCCGCTACCCGAGGCATCGTGACATGCCACAGTACAAAATCAAGGTAGAAAGTTGGTGACATTAGACATCGTGACACGCATCACTACACATTACGAAGCGGGACTTAAAGGCATAGGAAAATGATACACATATGCACGGTAATGTTGTTTGTCACTCTTATTCTTTACGCTTTTTTTACAATGGGGAAAATACAAATTTTAAGTTTGGGGGTGTGTGCATGTATCATGTTAGTTAGTTCTTGCTATTGCCTTTTTTTAAAAATAAAAATTGAAAAAAAAATTAAGTCATAGTTAGTGAAGCATAGTCTGAATGATGAGATTGTTTGCCTTGGTATGAAATCTTGGAAAATGATAAGTGCCAAATTTACTTTTATCTGATGCCTAAATTAAGTGATCTAAGTTAGAGTCGTAAGCACTTAAGAGTATATCTCTAACAGTAAAGACTAGGTAGTTGACAAAGTAGTTAGTTGAGAAAATTTCCTGATGATGAATGACGGTTTGCTTAGATGTCTATCTCGGTTTGCTATGTATGGTATTGTTAAAAGAAGAAAGAAAAAATTTATTGAATAAGGAAAAATACAAAAGAAAAAAAGAAGAAAAATTAAACCACCTACAAATGATAAGCGTCAAGCTACTCATTGACGATTGTTAGGACCACCATGAGAAGAAATGCTACCTTAAAAGGTAGGTGATAAAAAAAAAAATCGTACGATAGGCAAACACATATTCTTTTGAGACATCTAGGTTGGTTTGTCCCATCAGATTCTAATTTTTGAGACGAAATAACCGAGTTGGCTTACTTAGGAATCAAACTGTGGCCAGAATTTTTCACACATACACTGCGAGTTTGACTTAGATGATTTATTCAAGAATTTAGATTAGAGTTGTGTGGGTACATTGAAGGTTCTTGGGTTTCGTTATTGGACATTCTCTGAGGACAATATTATGTGTAATTTCCAAGATATTTTGTTTAGTTAGTTTTATTTTTATTTTTATTTTGGTATTTGTGTGTGATGACGTTTGTGGATGTCGTCGCTGTAAGCCCTTACAAGACTATAACTCATCCACTAGGGTCGCCTAAGAGTTTAAAGGCTTGTTACATATGCTAAATACAATCGTGATCCCTATAAAAGTGGCTTAGGTTAATTAATTTTTAGTTTGTTTATTTTATTTTATTCCTTATTATGTTGCTTGAGGACTATCAAAGTGTTAAATTTGGAGGTGTGATGAGCGGTCAATATACATATATTTCATGTCCCTCTAGCTTAATGTTTTGGTGTTGTGTAGGCACTGCATTTTTGCACATAAGTCCCTATGATGAGTCTCATTTTGGAGGCACTACCTTTTAAGTCACGGAGGTCACGGGAAACGGACATCGGAAGGGGGAATTCAGAATAAACAAGGTTCACTGTTTTCGTTAGTGCTGCGTTCGTGTTTACGTTCGAACGGAAAATGGATTGCGGGCGTTCGTGCCGCGTTCGAGGAAGCGTTCGAACGGTGTCGGTAATCCTGGTTTTGCTGCTAGCCTCACATTCAGCCCAATTAGCCCCCCAAAGCCCATAAAACACATCACAATTTAAATAAATAAATATTAATTAAAACATTAACTAAATAAGATAATAATTAAATTAATTAAATAATTAAATAAAACATATACCAAACATAAAATAAACAATTACCAACTTAAACTAAAATCATGCCTAAATTAAACAAATCACATACTAAATCAAAATATAATCATGCCTAATTAAAATCAATCAACCAATTATATTCCCAATCTAATAAGATTATTCCCAAACTTAAAATATTGTATTCCTAATCCAAGCCAATCAAATATTCAACCTTCCCTATCTAGCCAAGATTTGTCCCCCCCTCAATCTTTGACTTCCCTTAACCAAACCAAATCAAATCCCTCTTTAATTAGTCAAATCCCTTTCCTTGTCAAGCCCAACCCTTTTGCCTATAAAAAGAACCCTTCACCAACCTTCTCAACGCTAGTCCCTAGTCCCTAGCTCATACACAACACACAAGAAAATTACAGGAAGAAGACACCCAAAAAACAGTAAGCAAAAGATAAAGAGGAAACGGCAGCGAAACCACAAGGAAACAATAGCAAAAGACGGAGAACGACGACTCAAAACAGTAAGACAACGAACGAGAACAGTGAACCAGTGAACCGGGAGAGTTGCGGAGCATCCACCCTTCCGACGATCATGTACCGTACATCCGAGAGGTGATTTAAAAGGTTAGACCTGAGGGTACCTTTTCATTAGTTTATATTCGTTTTTTTTTCTATTCACATGAGAGTCGTTTATGGATGCATGTTGTGGCTTGAATGAAATGGAAGAGTGTCGTCTCTTGTGGTATATAGGATGGAAACCCAGACGTAAATTCCGTAGCCGAATCCGAATGGACGGTAGTGCGGTCTGTACTTGGGATACAACTCCACGTACCACTTGAGTAAACGGCACATTCTCTTGTTTTGTGTTGCTTTTATTTATTTATTTTTCGTCACTTAAATTCTGCATGTTGCTTATTTATGCATGACTCAATCGAGCGCATGGGCTTAGTAAGTGGAATGAAAGATCCCTTATGGGGAGGGGTTAAAGCCCTTTACCACGATGTTTTGCCGCGCCGGTTGATGTGTGTTCGGTTGGATGCAAGACACGTTCAATCGGACATACTTAGAATAATATGATTGTCTTTATGTTTGTATGCATGATGTGATGTGACGCGCATGGGCTTAGTATGTTGGTCTAAAGGTCCTCTCTTTGAGAGATCAAGAGCCCCAAAAGGCCACCTTTACGGCAGTACTTCACCGCGCCCCTTTATTTTGTTGTTTATGTATTGCGTCCCATTTCATGCATCAGGTCCGTTCCCGTTCGAACGCGTTTACGAACGCAACTCGAACGCGCATGCGTTTTTGCCTTATCATGCATCAGGTCTCATTTCCGTTCGAACGTGTTTACGAACGCCATACGAACGTAAGCATTCTGTTTCATTTCCGTTCGAACGCGTTATCAAACGCCATACGAACGCGAGCATTCTGTTTCATTTCCGTTCGAACGCGTTATCAAACGCCATACGAACGCGAACCTTCTGTTTACCATTCGAACGCGTTTACGAACGCTACACGAACGCGCACACACTGAACTGAGTCTGTCTTATCATATTCATGCATAATTGCCTCTTGGTTGATCTTTCTTGTGTTATATAGCCAACCGTATTATTTGTATTCCTGCATTTATCCATTCTATGTGTTCTTGGGATTGTATTCAAGCATGATTAGGCTGTTAGCATGTTATTTGGTTAATAGGTTCATGAGATAGTACTCAAGCATGATTATGTTGTTCTTAGTTTTCCATATCATAGGATTGAAATATGTTCATGAGATTGCCATGTGATGTTGCATGTTGTGATGAACTTGTTGATGTATGCATATGAATTTAGAAGCATGATATTTTTGGAAATAAATGTTATTTAAGCCTGGTTAAATTATTACATAAATCCTTTTATTACAAGTGACATAAGTAAGGGACCATTCCGAACCCAACGGTTTGAGGTCTTCCCTTGCGAGGGGTGAGTGCGGCCTTAAATCTCATTTTCCCGGTTCACACCGGGTGGCGACTCCATTACTCTCCGGTTTAGTCCCCCGTGGCTACTCCGTACTCCCAACTAGGCCGCGAGCCTGGGACAGCATGCGTCGCCCCAGATTTCCTGTGTTCCCACAGTCTGGCGACTCCACTGGGGATAGAGAATTGGCCCCGAAATATTGACTTGTGATGTTTGGATTTATGTTTTAATTGACCGTGTCTATAGTGGATAAAGTGAGGGTTTAATCAAAGACATTTTTAGGCTAGGTAATGGTTTGGTGTCTTCCTTCATTCACTACCTTTCTAGAAGGAAAAGCTGTGAAGACACCTAGATAGCCATCTACTCGTAGCCTATTGTGATGGACTAATTTGGATGACTCGTTGTTTATTCCTGACAACAAGCGATAAGAGCCTAAGAGGCTTGGGTATTTAAGTGAGCCTCGCTCCACCTTCCCTCTGGGGGATCTACAACGGGAAATCCATTTGACAGTCCGTCACACACCATAGCTCATTGGCACGTACCTTAGTGTATAAAAAAAGGGGCGCGCCCACTTGGTTGCTCGAACCCTTGAATGGGGAGACCTAGTTGTGGGCCATCCTTCGCCGGTGAGAGCCTTTGTCTATACTCTTACTAACCCACCCATAGACCGGGTTGGCCAAAGTAACAATTATTTCCTTGAATATGTGCTTGTGGACCATCCTCATTTGGATGCAGTTGGACTATTGTCAGAAATGCGGGCTTGCTGGGCCATTTAAACTGGGGCAAGTTCGTACCTTATGACTATTAGGCCAAAAGCTTCTGAAATGTTGATGGGCCACTTTGTAAAAATTATTATGTCATGTTTGCATCATCTTTCTTTTATGCTTTTGTTTGGGAACATCGTTGTTTGGATCCATTTAGACCATTTATCATGGGATATGGGCTTGTTGGGCCATTTAAACTGGGATAAGAACACATCTTATGACAATTGGGCCAAAAGGCTTCTAAATAACAATGGGCCATTTTATGATTGTGTTCGGAATATTATCACTTGGATTTAGTTGGGCTCTTTACCATAAGACATGAACTCGTTGGGCCATTTAAACTGGGACGGGTTCACTCTTATGACAGTTGTCCCAAAAGCTTCTAAAATGATAATAGGCCGATTTGTTTGAGAATTTTATTTAATTTAATATATGTTATATACTTCTTATGCACATCATGCATACATACATCATGTTAACCCTTGTGTTCTGAAAGCCATCATAGATTCCCGTTGGGTTAGGGAAAAGGGAAGACTCACCAAAATACTGAGAACAGACATGAGTGAATCAGATATTGAGGTATCCCGTATGGATCAGTTGGAAAACAGTCTCGCCAAGGTCACCGAACAGTTGCAAGCCATGACCACTACCATGGCAAATATGGCTGTGCCCCGTGCTGGGGTTAATTCTGGGGATATGAGGCAAGAGGAATCTCCGAATGGGTTGGGGGATGATATCCCCACTTTTGATGATGACATGGCAGAGTATGCAACAGGCAAAGTGATTGGGTCTCAAGCAGAATTTCAGAAGCTTCGGGATCAGGTTGAAACAGTTACCCGCAAAATGAGGGGTAAGAACGAGGATTTGCTAGATTATGAGGCAATGACCTTCGGAGAACAGTTGGCAGCTCAGTTTAAAATGCCCGACATGGCCAAGTTTAATGGGAACAGAGACCCGAGGGTCCATCTGCAGCAATATGTCTCAGTCATGAGTTCAATGGGCCTATCACAGCGCCAAGTCCAAAAGATGTTTGGGATGTCACTCGAGGGGGCACATGTGGTTTGGTATCATAGCCTTGAGAAGAAGGTTAAGGAAGATTGGAAGGAACTAGCTGATGCCTTTCTGAAGCAGTATGTTACAGACTTAGAGATTGACTTGTAACTCCGTGATTTGGAGAACACTAAGCAGAAGCCGGAAGAAAGCTTCAAGGAGTATGTAGACCGCTGGAGATGCCAGCTTCTGAAAATGCAGACTCGGCCCTCAGAGAAGGACCAAATTAAAGTGATCATCAAGGGCACTAAGCCCTCGATCTACAGGAAGTTGAGAAGAATGACCTCCATGATTGTTGATTTTCGACAGTTGAGGGAAATTGTCATGGATATTGAGGAAGAAGAGGCTGAAAACAGAAAGTTTTATGGCCAGAATAGAAGAACTTTTGGGGGGCCTGCTGAGACCAAGCCCGCTACTGCCTACATGTTGTCTCAAGTTTTATGAGCTCTTTGATGTGTTTCAGATTTATTTTACATGTTAAAATAATATTGATACTCAATAGAATCAACTAGGGATGAAAACGGCAAAGTACAGAGTAAATTTGGCCAAATTTTAGGGGCATTGCTCTCGTCCCGAAGCTTGGAAGTGCTTCTCTGTGTGCTTATGAACAAATACTTGGCAGAACACATAATTACTGGCGCGTCACAAAGCCCAGCCTGGCACATCGCAACGCACATATTACGCATTGTAACACTGATAAAGCAGCCTCAAATCATCTGAAACTCAATTTTTAAAAAAGAAAGACTCTCATGACCTCTTATATAAGTACTAGTGCATCCCGAAAGCTTAATATAGGGATATATCAGAGTTCTGAAGCCTCCAATGAGATTTTTGAGAAAAGACAAAGCATATCAAGCGGGACACAGCATAGAGACTCAATAGCATGAAGCGAAAGGCTGCTGATCTTGACAGAGTTTCTTCATTCTTTTACTTCCATGATGTTTTATTTTTCTTCGAGTCTTTATTTAAGTTTATGAGCATGTGTAGTAACTAAACCCTAAATCTGGGGTTGTGATGAATCCAATATTTTACGGTTATGAAATCAATTTCTTATATTTAGTGTGATTCTTTGGCTTATTTATTGAATCTTATGCTTAATCCTTCTTGCTGCTTGATCACAAATAAGATTGATTTGGTAAACTTAATTGATCTTGACAAAGAAATTTTAGGCTTAGCCTTATATTCAATAACACACGATCTCTTTTTAGGGATTTCTTTGCAGCATCGAAATATACTTGTAGGGCCTGTGTAGCCACAATTGAAACTTGATCTTAATGAATTTTGGTGTTAATTAATTGAAATATAAATATAGTTAATGGATTCACTGTCACACACGTTCCCTTAGGTAAGGTAGGGGTGAGACGGAGACTTGAAACGGACAGAGTTTCCCCTGTAATATGGACTAATCCTCCAAATACAAGGAAAAATCTAAACTAAAAATATCATCATATAAATAGGATCTACATGATCCAAGTCAAAAGAATATCCATGAAGAAAAGTAAATATTCCCAGTATCAAATAAAGGCTCAGCGCCTAAAACCAAATAACAAATTCTCTCAAGAATGACATACTTAGAACTAAAGTCTCAAAACATAACAAGACACTCTACTGTTGGCACAACCTTTCTCTACTGGCAGGAAATGATTATGAAACAGCAGATGAAAAATGAATGATCTACTAATCTGCTAAACCTGAAAAGTTAAAGAATGGGGTAAGCTCACGCTTAGTGCAATGGATCACAACTTAGTGCCGTGGATAAACAAGTAACAAAGTGGATCGAACAAGTCTTTCATAATATAAATAAATACAATAAGCATTAAATCCATATATCAAATATCTACTTGAAATCATAAATCTCATTCTGCTCAAGAATATCTGTAAAAATAAAGCTATTCATTCATCTATATGCACACTCTCGTGACAATACGGTAAAACTAGCAACATGGCGCATCCCCACGGCAATAACTGGCATCCGGAGTAAAAACTGGCAATATGAGACCTCGTCTCACGGAAAATAATCTGGCAAATATAAGTACATGAGGTGCATCCTACCATAAAAATCATTTCTAAAACACATACTCATATATCTCAAAACATGCAAGTTTCTCATATATCACAAATCATGATTTCAACATAACCAATATCCAATCCATACTTTCATAGCAAATATAAATTTTCTAAAAACAAAATCATTTAACGCATTACCTTAAAAATTCATTTAAGAAAACATACATACTATATACTTTTGAAAACATCAATGTTATAAGCTTATCCACGCACCTGGTGAGCTGACTATAGAGTAAGGAACTATGCGGCAAGACCGTCCCCGCTTACGGTATCATGATCACCTATAAAGACAAAAGAATTATATGAAAATTAAGATTTGGAGGTCCGGTACTACTCGAAATTGTCTGGAAATCACGGAGGAAGACTCGGAAAGTCGGCGGTGAAATTCTGCCTGGTGCGTGGAAGCCACACGCTTCATTTCCTGGCCGCGCGTGGGCCTCACGTGCCACTGCTTGAGACGCGCGTGAGTGCCACGCGCCTGTCGGAATCCGGATTTTCTAGTGGCCGAATTTTCGCCTCTCCCTCCCGGTTCTAATGCCACTAACAGTTTGTCAATCGGAGTTCCGGATCAACGGGAAATCAAGAAAAACAACTAAAATTTTCTTACCGGGATTTCTACGAAAATATGGAGTTTCCCGAGATGAAACCACCATCAAAATAATCATCTCGTCGAAATCTACATTTTCCCTCAAAGACCCCGTTGAAAACGGCTTCGGATCAGACGGATCGGGACAAGTCTCTCTTTTTTTTCTCTATTTTCCCTTTCTTTTTCTCTCTTTTCTCTTTCTCTCACGCCTGTTCTCTTTTCTCTCTATCTCACGGCTGCTGGAGTTGTGCAAATAATGAAAAGCCAATTTAGATTTCTCTCTTTTATATATATATATATATATATATATATATATACTATAGGACAATTATCAATTGCCTCCCTAAACTTGTCCCTTTTATCATTTTTAAATCTAAATTTTACAAACTTAACAATTTAGCCCCCTAAATTCTAATACACCCAATTTAATATATTAAAATATGGGTAAAAATAAATTGGGGTGTTACATTCACTCTGAATATTTGCGCATGACCATCAATATATGCTTGTTGATTTTTTCGTGTTTCGGGTTAATAAGTTCATTTTATCACATGAGTATAAGAGGATCAATTCATCTTTAGAATAATATTGGGCGGATTCACAATATTGGATGTCTTTCCCTCATTGATTGCCTTCGGAATCTTCATAAACGTCTTTATTTTCTTTAGCATTAGTTTAATACAATTAAAACTTCACAATTAACATCAAATAGATACTCGTAGGTAGTTAGTCTTAATATTTAGTAAAATATGTAATAAGTCATCATTTGATCGATAACTTTTATACTACTTGAGTGATACGTGCGCTTGCGTAACGTGTGAAAATCGCGGTCTGTGGCAAATGACTTAGGATTTGGTAGTCAGATCTTGGGTTCGAGTCCAGGAGTGCATTTCTTGTAAAAGCTTACGGCAGTTATGAGTTTTACATGCTCTGTTTAAGTCCGAGTCAAATGTTTTGACTGCGGGGTTTCCAACGTTTCCAAAAAATGATATATTGACACTAACCATCTTGTAAGAAAGACGAGGTAGCTTGAAGTATTGACCTAAGCTTGTAAACATACATAAGAACCGTCTTAAAAAGTTAATTTAATACTAATATACTAATATTTAACATTATTATTTTTTTAAATCTTATAGACCAATTGAATGAAAAGTGCATGACCTCATTGTTTGTGTGTTTAGGTGAAGTTACAACTTTAGGTTCTTTTATCATATAAGTTTTTTCCCCAAAAGTTGATCATTTTCTATTTATTTAATCTTTTGATTAATTAGTTTTATTAAATCTATCTTTCAACGAATTGTTTAGTTTTAGTATTAATAAGAGAAATGATAGTCCATGTTGGTACGATATCCGGCTACTAGTCACTGTATTACTTGAGCGATACATGCGATTGCGTGTGATAGTAAAATCGCAATAATATTTTTGGCGTCGTTGCCGGTGATTTATTTTATTTTTGTTGTTTAATATTAGGACAACACTCTACTTGCTTAGCTAAACACCCATCTTTTTTTCTTTTTTTATCTTTCTTTTTGATTTTCTTTGATTTCAGACATCATGAACGACCAACATTCTGAACCACTGGGTATAACAATGTAGACGATGGTTTTCGCCCGAGGTCCACAATCAGAATTGTAGGTTGGGGGCACTAGCGATCCTGCAAGACAAATGTAGAGTGAGCGGGAGTAGACTGTCCACCGGTGTGTGGTGGGTGCCGGGGGCACTCCGACGCTCAAGTCAGTGATGAAGATATGGTGCTAAAATAGTAGGAGTATGGGGTAAGGTCAGATGTTACCTGCCGTGAGGGCGATGGGTGGGCGGTGCAGAGAGCTATGGAGAGAGTAGTATTAGACTATGAGTGTGAGAGCTCGACCCCCTCTCATTGTAGACTTCGGTTCCTTTTATAAGTTATTTGAGGTGAGACTCATGAATATGTTTAATTGACATACGTTTTGTGTGTTGGTAACGGTCGTGTCATGAAGGTGTAATTATGCCTGCTCGTTGAAGACTTAAAAAACGGCTGGATGGTGTTTATGAGCCTGGGTGTTACATGGACTGGCGTGGGGTGATCCCTGATTGTGGTTCAGGCAGGTGGTATTTCATTGGGCCTGGGCTTGTGAATCTCTGGGCTCTATATACATTAAACTTTGGGGCCTCCTCTAATGTGTGGGTTTAAGGTAGCAACTAAGGCCTGGATCCATGCTGGGGGTTTGGGGTGCATTTCGTATTGGGCCCGGAACAATAGGTCGAAATTGCCCTTAGACCAAATTTGGACCGTACAGTTTGTCCCCTACTCTCTATGTCAAGAAGTCATTGGCTTGGAGAGTACTTGACGCGTGTGTCGCCTGAGACGAGACCATAGGATGTAGATATACAATAGCGTTGATGCTGCTTATTAATTGAACCAAACAAATGTCAGGTTATGAACTTGACTCTACATGATCCATCATGGATGTGTCTAGTCGAATGAACTAAATGAAGGTCATGATCATGTATTTGGGTCTACAAGAGCCATTGGGGATGTACCCAGTAGACTGAATCAGATGAAGGTCAGGATAGTGAACTTGACTCTACAGGAGTTATTAGGGAAGTACACAGTTGAACCTGCTGAAGGTTCAATATGTATTTGACACGACATTGTCGTAGACTGTAGGAAGTCCATGTCTTCATTTGACTCGACATGAGTCCATGAGGGATGTCCCCGGTCAATTGAACCAGATGAAGTTTCAGGATATAAGTCATACGACATGTGTAATCCATATCTACAACTTGACTCGACATGAGTCTATGGGGGATGTCCCCGGTCAACTGAACCAGATGAAGTTTCAGGATATAAGTCATACGACATGTGTAATTCATGTCTACAACTTGACTCGACATGAGTCCATGGGGGATGTCCCCGGTCGACTGAACTTGATGAGTCCAGGAAGATATAAGTCATACGACATATATATTACATGTCTACAACTTGACTCGACATGAGTCCATGGGGGATGTCCCCGGTCAACTGAACCAGATGAAGTTTCAGGATATAAGTCATACGACATGTGTAATCCATGTCTACAACTTGACTCGACATGAGTCCATGGGGGATGTCCCCGGTCGACTGAACTTGATGAGTCCATGAAGATATAAGTCATACGACATGTGTATTCCGTGTCTACAACTTGACTCGACATGAGTCATCTGGGGGATGTCCCCTGTCGACTGAACCAGATGATGGTTCATGAGTTATTTCATACGACATTGTGTCGTATGGACTGTAGGAAGTCCATGTATAAATTTGACTCGACATGAGTCCATGGGGATGTCCCCGGTCAACTAAACCAGATGAAGTTTCAGGATATAAGTCATACGACATGTGTAATCCATGTCTACAACTTGACTCGACATGAGTCCATGGGGGATGTCCCCGGTCGACTGAGTTTGATGAGTCCAGGAAGATATAAGTCATACGACATGTGTATTCCATGTCTACAACTTGACTCGACATGAGTCATCTGGGGGATGTCCCCTGTCGACTGAACCAGATGATGGTTCATGAGTTATTTCATACGACATTATGTCGTATGGACTGTAGGAAGTCCATATCTAAATTTGACTCGACATGAGTCCTTGGGGATGTCCCCGGTCGACTGAACCAGATAAAGGTTCAGGATAAACCTCATACTACGGGTCGAAGAACCAGTGGAGTCTTTAATGTTGTTTAGATCAAATGAAGGTCTATGAAAGTCTTCACTACACAAACCTGACGAAGGTCCAAGAGTCTTTCCTTATCATACTACTAGACCTGCTAAAGGTATATGAAGGTCATCATACATTCTCCTGATGAGGGTCCATGTGACTACGGTCGTACGGACTTGTCGAATGGATTTGTCAAAAGTCTAAGAAGGTCACACTTCTCACTCTACTAGACCTGAAGAAGGACAATGTGGATTCTCATTCCTCATTCTACAAGTCCTGACAAAGGTCATTGAGGGTATAATTTCTCAGACTACAAGACTTGTAGTCTGAGACCATGTCGTCTGAAGACTATGAAACTATGGTCGAATGCTTCTATGTCTTATGAAAATCTCATAACCTGACGAAAGTTATGACATTATCCTTTTTACTAGTCAGTGACTATTTTCAAGTTGAATGGATGTAATAGATGGGCATTATCTTTTTTGTCGAATGGACTAGTTGTCAGATGTAAAAGATGTTGTCCATGTGTATAGAATGGTATGAAGTAATATGGTACCTCTTGCCTAGGGTAACTGATGGTTTCCTAAAATTCAATAGCTCCATTCAACAAGCTATGAGTTGGTATCTATTGACAATCTTGTATATTTGACTCTCGTTTCTGTCGTGTCAAGTGTAACCTTTTGGCTATACATTATAATGCAAATTTTATTGAATGGGCCCAAAGGTGATATTTTATAACACTATGTTTTATCTGCTGGGACTAAAGTTGGTTGATTCAGTAAATTTGTGTCGAATGGGACAATTACCTACATAATAAAATTGGTTACTAGTGTATACGAATACATCGATACCTGTTTAGAATAGTGTTGGTTGATCAATCTGTTGGTTCCTTCTCTACATTTGGGCAAATGAAGGTCTTCTCTTTGCTTTGGTGGAATCCAGATCCGTTCCTTTTTTGAATGTATTTCCTTCTCGTTGTAAGCCATCCACATCACTTTCATCATTGACAACGAGCTAGGTCGTTGACTTTCACGCCGAGATCAGCAGCCATGTAACTGAACTGGAAAAAATGAGAAAAATCATAAAGCAACTGAGTCGATCTGACGTGTTCTTTACAGAATAACTCAACAACTGTTGGTGTTCTACTTCATTTTGACGGTGAAACCCGGGTTCACTCGGCATCCAGAACTGAGTCGAGTCCGCATTGATTCAGCTATGTTCTGACTCATTTCCTTTAACTGGAACCCAGCCATACACATACGGGCCCGCCACTTGCCAAACACCTCTCATCTCTCCACACGGTCCCTCCCTTCACAAGCAACTGAGTTAGCTAATTTACGACCTAGTCCTTCCTCAACTCTGGCTCGGTCCGTGTCGTCTCTTTGAGCGGTCGACTCGATCGAGTCGAACAACGAGCCGTAATACGCACACGCCTCGTTTACCCGGGCCATAAACGGTGCCGTATTGGTGTTCATTTCTTGCTCCACTAACGACACTACGCTGGGTGTCGAGCCCTTCACGTGCCGGAGCAACTCGTCTCTTGGATTCTCCATTAACAAGCTTTCGACCGGCGTTCGAAATGGCTTGAAAGCAAAATTGACAGCAAGGACTTCGTCAGGTTCGCAACTGAGTGAGTCGCGACTCAGGTCATCGAATTTCAAACAGACTGCTACGTTGATGATGAAGACGAAGACGTCATGATTTCTGCCAAACCATATGTTTGGGGCTGAAGGTTACGGCTCTTCCAATCGACATTTTTCCTTTATTCCACGCGGGTACAACTCATACACGCAAGAAGGTAGTAGACTGTCGTATGGTCTGTCGTGTGGACTGGCTTTCGGTAGCTTTGCATCTGCTGCTAAATCTTTGCATCGCCGTGTTGAATGGGACTGCTCATGGTCGTGAAACTAAATTGTTTGGAACACATGATGGGCATCATTCATAAATCTGCAATTGAACTAGATGTCGAGTGGACTTTTGAGATATGTATGTTCAATGATTTTTAGGCTTGTCGAGTCGAATGCGATCTTCATTTAAAACCAGGTTTTTATATGTGTCGTCTGAGGTAGAGTCATCGGAGTCATTCTCTTGTGGTCCAGAATCAAAATGAGATCCTTTCGTGTCGAGTGGGAACTCTGCATGGCTGAAATTGCCAACTCGGTTAGTGGAAATAGAGAATAATCTTACTTGTTGTTTCGAGGATTTGGCGAGTGATCCATTTGGTGGCTTTGTCACAAGCATTGTGCTTTGTTTAATGGGATTGCTATTTTGAACAAAATTGCATGGAAGCAAATGATGGCTTCCCAGAGCAAAGAATAAACTTCATTTGAGAATCTCAGAGCCGGTCGACTGGGCTCTCGGTGTGTGTTAAATCAAATAGTAGGCTTTGTTTCGTTTTATGCTTAACTTCGTGCATATCGAGTGGAATTTCTCATCTAGAGGATTGATATCTTCACACCTTAAACAGTTTGGGATTGTTGGAATCCAACGACTGTTGTTCCATGTAGTTCGAGAGGAACAAGTATGTTCATCTGCCGTATGAGGAATATGGGTGTTCAAGATCTTTAAGGAAGATTTTCCTCTTCTAAGCTGTCATCTAGCTCACTCCTTTCTGGTTGTCCAGGGCAGTCTGAGTCGATATTGGACCAGAAAAATGCAGTTGTAGTGTCCAAAACAGCTGTATGAGATCAAGTGGCCGAACATGATATAGTATCAGTAGCTGCTGGAGGAGAGACTATTGACCCTTGTCCATCAAGTACAAATGATGTAGAATAGGGAAATGATGGGGCAGCTGAAGCTTCTTCCAAGGGTTTTGGAAATGGTTTGGAGGAACATGAGCCAGAAAGTGGTTCGAATGAAGAACAATATAGTTATTGCAATGTGGATGCAAGTGGTGAAAGCGAAATGGTGCAAGGTTCAAATACAATTAGAAGTGCTTTCAACCCTTGTGTGGATATAAGTTCTCGTTCAGTTTCTTTGAAGTTGGATGATTCTGTGGATAAACCCTCTGCCATCTCATCGCTGCAGGAGAATTCTCTCCCTACTGCTGCTACTTCTACTTCCATTCCACAGGATTCTTCAGTGATTCAATGTGAAATATCATTTAACCAAAATCAGTTATCTTCGACAATTGATCAACAGAGGAGTAAAGGTATGAGTATTCATAAATCTGTTGGTAGCAATGACTATCGGCGGCATCTATCAGGGCATGTTGTTGTGAATAATCATGTTGATTCTCCAATTCTTATTTGGCTCAAGATCGTTGTTTTCAGAAATGTACTCGTTCTTCAATTACTGAGCCTCCATTTCTTTCACAGAACGTTGAACAGACAAGTGATTGTCTACAAGCTCATTCTCGTAGTTTGTCAGATACAGATAAACCACGCAAGAATGGTGATGTTAAACTGTTTGGTAAGATACTTAGTCATCCCTCATCTTTACAGAAATCAACTTTGAGCAGCCTCGAGAATGGAGAAAATGGCAATGCGAATTTATTTCAGAATGCTAAAGATAGGTTGTGATCCGGATACCTATACTGGTACCGCATCAAAGAGAATACACGACATAACACAATACAAGAATTGATGAAGTTGTAAGAGGATTTTCACTCTACCGGTCATGACAGAAATCCTTGAGGCCTTCACTCTTTACTAGACCTGACGAAGGTCTATTATATGGGTCTTTTATTCCTCATTTTATAAGGGCTTGTCAAAGGTTAGCGAGGGTCTATGGTCGAATGGAGTTTATGGTGATCCATTGGAGTCTCCAATCTACCGGGCTTGATGAAAGTCTAAGAGAGGCTACATTTCATTAGACATGATAAAAGTCAGGATCATACCCATACTATGGGTCGAGAGACCAAGGGTGTCATACATGTCGTATGGGGATTACCTAAAAACAGTATCATGGGTTTATAACATAAGTGTTTATGAAAATTGCTTAGAGTAAAAGGAAGGATCATATTTCAACAACATTTGTGCATGTAGTGTCAAATGGAATCTTCGTCTAGTGCCAAGCTTTATACGATCACGTGGAGTGAGACATTCACCTCATGTTAAATCTTCTTCCGTCTTAAGTCGAATGAAATCTAAAACCATAGTCAAAACTCATACGTAGAGCGTCGAGTGGAATCATCGCTCATACTAAACCATCATATATGCAGTGTCCATTGCAATCTTTAACCAGTGACATAACAATGTCAATTGGGACACCTACTACACGTCTTGAATTATACACTAATGTCGAATGAGACATCCATAAAAAGTCTCATGCCTTTCTAATGTCGACCGAAACCCTTTTTTTTTTAAAAAAAAAAAGAATGTGCAAGACATACCTGGTAAAGTTGATTGGGAAGTTGAGGCGATTTACTCCAATTGCTTCCGGGGAGTTGTATCGGAGCCTTTCATGGCTTGATTCTCTTCTTCTAGGGTGCGTAATCATTCTTGGAGTATGGCAAGCTGTGTGGTCACAAGATCTGGTGTTTGCTTACTGCTAAAAGCCATGAGTGATTGTTTGTTTGTGAATTGTAGAATGAGAGATAATCGCTTGCTATGAACCGCTAAGCCCCACGGTGGGCGCCAAACTGTAGACGATGGTTTTCGCCCGAGGTCCACAATCAGAATTTGTAGGTTGGGGGCACTAGCGATCCTGCAAGACAAAGGTAGAGTGAGCGGGAGTAGTCTGTCCACCGGTGTGGTGGGTGCCGGGGACACTCCGACACTCAAGTCAGTGATGAAGATATGGTGCTAAAATAGTAGGAGTATGGGGTAAGGTCAGATGTTACCTGCCGTGAGGGCGATGGGTGGGCGGTGCTGAGAGCTATGGAGAGAGTAGTATTAGACTATGAGTGTGAGAGCTCGACCCCCTCTCATTGTAGACTTCGGTTCCTTTTATAAGTTATTTGAGGTGAGACTCATGAATATGTTTAATTGACATACGTTTTGTGTGTTGGTAACGGTCGTGTCATGAAGGTGTAATTATGCCTGCTCGTTGAAGACTTAAAAAACGGCTGGATGGTGTTTATGAGCCTGGGTGTTACATGGACTGGCGTGGGGTGATCCCTGATTGTGGTTCAGGCAGGTGGTATTTCATTGGGCCTGGGCTTGTGAATCTCTGGGCCTCTATATACATTAAACTTTGGGGCCTCCTCTAATGTGTGGGTTTAAGGTAGCAACTAAGGCCTGGATCCATGCTGGGGGTTTGGGGTGCATTTCGTATTGGGCCCGGAATAATAGGTCGAAATTGCCCTTAGACCAAATTTGGCCCGTACAAACAACACTAATTCCAATTTCGGATAGGACGACACCAATAATAGATGGACTTATATCATGTATCGTTCCACCACCCCTTCAAGCCAACGCATACGATATCAAGACATGTATCGAGATGATACAACAATCAGTGCAGTTTAGAGGTGGTTTGAATGATGATCCAAATGCCCACATACGCAGCTTCCTAAAAGTTTGTAGTACCTTCAATTATAACGAAGTGGCAGAAGAAGCAGTTCTCCTACGTGTATTCCCTTTGACAGATAGAGCTAAGGGATGGCTCTAGTCACTACCAGTATGATCTATCATTATATGGGCAGACTTGGCTAGGGGTGGTAATTTGGGTCATGATTCGTTTATTCGTTTGATTCGATTCGCTTTAAAGCGTATACGGGTTTGAAAAAATGGATCCGTTTAATAAATGGGTCAATTCGATTCAATTCGTTTAACAAACTAATTGAATACGAATTTAAACTCATTGATTCATTTATTCGTTTATGATTCATTTTATTATTTTTATTTACTAGTTCTTGTTAATTTTCAATTAAGATTCGAGAAGTTATAGCTAATTATCATAGAAAAAGTAATATTTTTGATATTTGGTGAGATATTTTTAGTAAATATATTAATTACATATTTCATATGAATATATTTATGAAGAATTAATGTAAATCAAGTGTGGTAAATTATTTTATTAAATAATATCATTAATTAAACGAATAAACGAATATTCGTATTCGATTCGTTTAATAAATAAATCGAGTACGAATCCTGATTTTAGGATTCGTTTAATAAATAAATTGAATATGAATCCATCATATTTTGATTCGATTCGTTTATGATTTGATACAAATTCGATTTGTTAATTCGTTTTGCCACCCGTAGACTTGGCCATCAAGTTCCTTACCAAATATTTTCCTCCTGCAAAAATAGGAAAGTTGCGTAATGACATCACGTCATTCACGCAATATGATTCAGAGTCCTTATACGAGGCATGATAGAGGTACAAAAATCTGAAGTGTAAATGTCTACATCACGAGATCACAAAATGGCTGCACGTTCACACATTCTACAATGGGCTCTCTGGCATGATGAAGACCATGGTTGATCCAGCTACTGGGGTGCGCAAATGGTCAATGATGAGAATGTAGCGTAGGCACTACTGGAAGAGATGGGTAATAATAATTCTTTATGACCAACAAAAATGAGTATTATCAATGAGTAGCATGAGTCCATGAGGTTGGGCTAAACACAGCGATGATTGATCGTTTAGAGTGAATTTGTAAATGTCTATAAGTCTTGAGTATGCAAGTTGTGAACAATGCAGAAGCTACAGGTACAACATATAGAGGGAACCAAAATGTAGAGCCATATGCTTAATGTGGCAAGTCTGTGAATTTTATCAATAATTACCACAAATAATGCCACAATCCTTACTCCAACAGCTATAACCCTAGCTGGAAGGATCACCCCAATTTTGGATGGACGGACAACCAAAGGGCAGGACCACAAGAAAGATATAATACTCTCCCAAGATGGCAACAGTAGAGTAGTGGACAAGGGTATGAAAAAGAGCCAAGCTTAGTGGAAATGCTCACAGATATACTCAAAAAGCAAGAAGTCAAATATGATGTCATGTTTTAGAGTCAAAAAGTGTTTTTGAGAGCATTGTAAACCCAAATTAGATAGCTTGCCATTAATCAAAGCCAAAGCCACAAGGAGCTTTCCCAAACAACTCAGAAGCCAACCCTAAAAGAGAAGGGAAAAAGTTCTACAATGCCATCACGGTCAGACATGAGGAAACAAAAGTAGATTAGCCATCCATAACACTCACCCCAATAAACAAGAACACAAAAGAAGTTTGTTATAATATGAACCAAAGCCTCCATTCCTGACTAGGCTAATGTAAAAAAAATAATTGGAGGAATAAAATGAGAAGCAGACAAAGAGAAGTGTGATTTCATAAGTGGGCAAAACGGTCAAAGAGAAAAGGCTTACAGAGGTGTGTAGTGTAATACTACAGAGAAAAACCATGACTATATACAAGGATCCATGCATCTTCACAGTAGCCTGTATTATTATGGATTATTAGTCCAAAGTACTATGTGACTTGGGGTTGGGAATCAATTTAATGTCGCTATCTATGGCGAAGAGATTGGGGTATCGTAAGCTAAAACCAATCCTCATGACCCTGCAGTTTGCTGATAGAACCATCAAGATGCCCAAATAAAAGATTGAATATGTGATAGTGAAGGTAAGAGATTTTGAACTACCAATAGACTTCATCATTCTGGACATGGAAGAATATCTAGAAATAGCCTGCATATTGGGAAGACCTTTTTTTGGCAAATGTAAGAGCGATAATTGATGTACAATAAGGTCTCCCAACCTTCCGAGTGAAAGGAGAGAATTTAATTGTCAAAATGTTCGACCTGGCGGGAAAATAAGAAAGTCTAGAGAATGAAGTTTTAATGGAGCTAGTGGAAGGGCAAAGAGTGGAGTATGGACCTGCAGACAGATAAGGTGGAGGAAGAAGAAATGGTATGTGAGACATTCAAGGCAGATATACATGAAGAACACTACAGCATACATCAATTCGATGTTGGTTTCTAATGTGGTCCCAAGATCATATTTGAAAATGAAAATAATGAATACAAAATGAAGTGAGGCGGAAACACACTTACATTGAACGAATTTGAGATGTGTTGAGAAGAAAGTGAACTCCAAGATCCTTTGTTGATTTTCGGCCAATGTGAATATCCAAGCTCCAAGCTTAGTCCTTTGATTCCAAGCTCCAAGATTAGTTTCCCTATCACCTAGTGATGATTCTTCAAGTGCTAGCTTAAGAAAATTTTGCCACAAAATTTTCTATCCACCAAGTGAAGCTCACGATTTTGTGAGCTAAAGAGAGAGAGAGAGTTTTCTTTTTTTGTGTATTTGTTTTCTAAAAACAATAATGAAAAATGCTTTACCAAATTTTTTGTATATCTTTCAAAAAGTCAACCAAAAATTTGGAGCCAAAATTTGCATTAAAGCCTCACAACCACTTCTTTCATGAATAGTGACTGCATGTCAATCACCAAAAAGTGAGTTGACATCTATTACTTGAATGACGTGCGATGTGACAAGCGATGTGACTTGTGGCCGCACTTGATTCGAAATTGAAGTGGCCTCGCAAACACATCCCGGGCTCGGGTTCATTAATTCCGAATTAACGAATTTTTCCGTTGCGACGTAATTAAATCAAATTTAATTAAATAATTATGCCAAGCAAAATTACTATTCACGTCGCTTGCGAATTAACTCTAAATTAATTCGTTAGCCTGAATTAAAATTCAATTTTAATTCCGCGTCGAAATCTAATTTCGTTTAATATATCGAATATATTATTTTATCGATTAATTCCAAATTAATCGTTTCTCTCTCTTCTAATAGTATTTTATCAAAGATAATATATCTCTGTAATTAATCCAAGATTAATTATGTTCGAATCATACGTCATCGGTGAATCTTCGGGAAGTGACCCAAGAGATCCCTAGATATGTTGGCAATAAATTCGATCGTTGGACTATCTGAACACGTACGTACCTCGTACTACGTTCTTACCGATTTATGAGACATAATTGGGTTCTAGCAAAGCGCCATGCCTACCAAATTCTCCAGAAATATTCTTAATGAAATATATAATTTATATCAGGCGTAGTATACGTAGTATTACGTATTGCGATCCAGTATCGGATGTCACGTGCAAGGCCTGAGGTTGGTCAAGTGTCTACCCCGTACAAAGCATATACCGGATTATAAGAAACTAGTCTCTTTAAATCGGATAATCATGACCTTGTCATATTATCCCGATGGTTGCAACCATTTAGAGTACTAGTTTTGTATCCCTGCGTGATCATCATCTTCATATGACTGAAGTGATACTTACATCTTGACATCACACCCAATACACTACGATTCTCAATAAACCCAGAAGAGACGTACACAGAACCTGTTAAAGTCCCGGACGACCAAAACCAAAGCGTATTGATTGGCGCAAGTACTAACGATGTAAGTCTCAGGTTAAGACCAAATACACATACCCTGATGCGGACTCCCATAGACACATAGTCATACTACCAATGGGATTCCGCGGGGTCTATCCAGAGCGAAGCTGTTTCCGTACCATCGGTAAACACAACCTCCTATCACACTTGCATAAGTATCTAATACTTAAATATATGAGAACTATGCCGTTACGCTTCCATAACACGCACAAATGTAATACTAGTCTATTCTACATTATCGATGTCCAGTCTCGATAATACTACGACTATGAATATTTAATGATTAAACCTTTATGGATTGATATTGTCTCATATCATCTCAATCCGGAACTAATCATAAGGACTTTTATCATTTATATATTTAAGTAATCAAATTATAAAATGATAAAATGCAATTTCATTGCTACATAATTAATTTATACAAAAACCACAATGTCTTTTACAAATAGTGACGCTATAGGTCATAATTGCCTAACATTCGACCCAACGTTAAATCATGTTATAACACAACCAAAACCACCATAACCCAATCCATCCAAGCCAAAACAGAAAGCGTAGTCAGAAACTGCAATCTCTGCAACCACTAATAAAGGTTAACAAGTATAGGTAACAATAGAAGATAGAGGGACGAAGGTTAGTGCAAATTTGTCCCTATATATACTGTCGTACAGATGGAAAAGGGCTATAATTGCGAAGGATGAGTCTGCAAGCTCAGCACCTAAATTGAATTCACCCTAAGTATTTGGGTGGTCACATATAGCTGAAGACGTTAAACTTAGCACTAGTGGGGTGGCAACCCACGCATTTATTTTTAGTTTTCTTTACTTGAGTCTCTTTATATTTATTATGTGTCAGTTACATATTTAACAATTTGCATGTATAGTTATGCAGGTACTAGTATAATCCACATAGCAGAAGGTTAGCATGTCATGATGTGTTACAGTACAAACCCAACGCAAAGAGTGGTAACGTTGCACATCGCGATGCATACCATTACGCATAGCGACTCGAGGTCTAAATGTGCAAGAGAATGATACACCTCATGCACGGTAGAGTTATTCCTCACTCTTGTTCTTTATGTTTATTTTACATTGAGGACAATGCAAACTCTAAGTTTGGGGGTGTGTGCATGCTAGTTTTAGTGTCTGCTATTGAAAAAAATGAGACATAGGTAGTGAAGCATAAGTCCAATGATGAGTTTGATTGCGTTAGTGTAAAATCTTGGAAAATTATAAGTTCCCAATTTAATCTTTTTTTTATGTCTTGAATATGTGATCTAGGTTAGACTCGTAAGCACTTAAAAGTAGGTTTCTAATAGTAAGAGCCTAGATAGTCGATAAAGTTACTAGTGGAGAAAGTTGTTAGACGATGAATGATCATTTTCTTAGATGTTTATCTAGGTCTGCTAGTGTTATGAAATATGGTATGGCTAAAAAAGAGAATGAAAAAACAAGAAGAAAAAAATTAATGAAGACAAGTTGTTGAAGAAAAAAATAGACCATCTGTAATCGATAGGCTTGAAGCTACCCATGGGTGAGTGATATGACCACCATAAGAAAAAATGCTAACTTAAAGGGTATGTGAGTCAAAAGGAAAAAGAAAAAAATAGGGAGAAAAATCTTACAATATTAAGAGCAGATAGGCAGACTGACCGGCATAAACACACACGTATAACGCAATCGCATGTATCATTCAAGTAGTATAAAAATATCGATCCCACGAGGTTTTAATTCCTACTGTTGTTATTAATTATTGAATCTATTTATTTACAAATATCTAATTGAGGGTGAAGAGAATGATTGCTTGATTGATTTGGTTGATTGTAGTTTTGCAAAATAATAAATAAATAAAAAGACAAAAGAAAATAGTAAGGAAACTAACAAAAGACACAAAAATCTATGGTTGTGAATCATTCTAATATCTTTTAAAAGATGAAGTGATTATTTTATGTTTGTGTAATAAATCAGTTTACTAACCTGGAACACGAAATTATGCAAAAGCCTATGTCGATGGTCAGACGCAAATACCCAGTTCAACCCAATTGAACCATATATCTATGTCAACCAAATTATCTGGATTCATTAAGTTTAAGTTCCAATTATGGCTACCCCCGCCCGATATGTATATGTCTATCCTGTAAGGAAATCTATTAAAGGGTTATCTAACCTCAAGGAAGATCGTGGGCTATTAAGTCTAAGGCTGAAACCTAAAATCCCTATGTCTAGTTCATTTTAGATTTACCACATCAATCTTATTGGTGATCAGACAACAAGAAGCATTAAGCTTAAGACTTAATAAGTAAACCTTTAAATTACCCAAACTATAAAATAACCCCTTATAAACCGGTGATATTAGAATTCATCACAACCCCAGATAACTAACACATAACTAGGGCTAGTAAATACTTAAAAGTAAAAGACATAAAGTAAAAATGCTGAAAAGTAAATTGCTGAAAAGTAAATGACGGAAAGTAAATGCTGAAATTAAATACTGAAAATTAAATGCTGAAAAGTAAATGCTGAAAAGTAAATTACTGAAAAGTAAATGCTGAAAGTAAATTGCTGAAAGTAAATTGCTGAAAAGTAAATGCTGAAAGTAAATTGCTGAAAAGTAAATAAACTAAAAGTATAATAAAAGAAAATGCTGAGGTAAAAGGATCCACTTTTATTACTTCTATTTTAGATATCCCCCTTAATATAATATATTAACTTTGCATGATAATTACCAACCAGCCATATAGGTGGTATCCATATTAAGTCAAATTAATAATTAATTACCAACCGATCAATCAGGCGGTATCCAGTTTAGTCAGGTTAAAACCAATTTAAATAATTACCAACTGACCAATATGACGGTATCCTCGTTAAGTCAGGTTTTAACTAGTTTATATATTATAATTAAGGGAGATTAATCTAAATATTAGTAATAAAAGTTTTACCTTTTTCCCCAGCAAAGGGGAGTTACCTCCTCATTACTGAAAAGTAAAAACTGAAAATTAAAGAAAGAAAAGTATTGTGCGTAAAAGTAAATTGCGCAAAGTAAAAACTGAAAAGAAAGAAACGAAAGTGCGAAAGCGGAAATTAATTACTGAAAGCTGTAAATAAACAAACAAGATACAATCTTCTTAGTATTCTTAAGGAATTCCTTAGAAGAAAGTATGAATTTTACAAATGAAATGGCTTGGTATTTATAGGCAAAATTTTACTTCCATCAAATCATCCATCAAATTCTCCACCAAATCCATTATTAATTTCTCCACTAATTTCTCCACCAAATCCATTATTAATTACTCCACTAATTGCTTATCATGTTTGGTGATGATTTGATAATTTTATTATTTATTTATTAATTTCTTTATTTTTTTGCTTTGAAAATGATTGAAAATGACTTTAATAATTACACACAACACACTTCTGGATGGTTCATCAATTTCGGTCATGCAATCTTCAGAATTAGAAAATATTTTGTCTTTCAAAGTTGTAGATCTTTGAGTCTTCTTTAATCTGGTACTTTAATCAGCTCAATCTGATATCGGAGTAAAAAGTTATGCCCAAAATACGACAGATGTGCAAAACTGGAATTTCCAAAACTGCACTTTGTCAAAAACGCCATTTCAAGTTTCCAATCTCCAAAATTAAAATATCAAGTCCAATAATTGCCCTTATTTGACCCATATTTTGTCATAAATGATTTTATTGAGACCCGATATTATTTTATCTGCAAAATAAACTAAAACACATCAAAACGTTCATCAAACCCGAGAAACTAAACAAAATATTAAGTTAAAGGGGCGGTAAATATTGATATATTTTCCGCTCATCACACCCCCAAACCTAACATTTTGCTAGTCCTCGAGCAAAACAACAAAAAAAATTTTTTAACTAAGCCACTTTCTTAGGGATCACGGTTGCATTTAGCGTATACAACAAGCCTTTAAACCCCCAGGTGTCCCTAGTGGACGAGTTGTAGTATCGTGAGGGTTTATAGCAATGATACCCACAAACATTTTACAAAAGTAAAAATGTAGTAAAACTAATGCACACAAAAGTAAAAAGACAAGAGAAAATAGAATAAAGAAAGTTAGTGACTAATCAGGTGAAACTTCTACTCCAAGTTACTAGTTGTTTTGTTTCTTTCTAAATTACTGAATAAGTAAATCTCCGATTATATTTACCATTCTCCATATACACAGCCAACAAAGTATTAATCAATCTCATTTTTGCCACAACAGTCACAAGTGTAGTTGATAAGAGAGTAATATTTTTGTCCTAAAGTTTTATCATATTTCACACCTTTTTTATGGCAATGGAATAATTTTTCTGATTTTTTTTTTATCTTTTATTTATATACAATATCTTCCGTCTATGTAGCGAGTGTTGGGTCGGTGGCTCCCAAACCAGTTGGCTTTATGGCACTAAGTGTTAAGACACCCCTACGAACTTAATTACTCAGACTTCAGATATATATATATATATATATATATATATATATATATATATATATATTATATATATATATATATATATATATATATATATATATATATATATATATATATATATATTTGCAACATCCTTGATCCATGTAGCGAGCTTTGGGCCAGTGACTCCCAAACCAGTTGGTTTTAGGGCACTAGGTGTTAAAACACCCTTACAGACTTAATAACTCGGATCTCATATGATTTTTTTTTTACTCCATCACTTTTTTAGATGCTTCCTCCAATTAAACTAGATCACTGAATATTACAAACTTTTCAATTTTAGCTCATGTCCGTATGTTATTATGTATGTTGATAATATCTGCTAACTGAACATATGAAGATCCATTTTAGTCCGTTTTATGGAGAATTTACAAATTAAACAATTTAAAATGAAATAAACAAAAATTAACTTGTTCCGAAATAGGTTTGAGATACGTATCAGGAGTGGAAACTCCTTACTCAGCTATCTCTTACCAATTTCACCCTTTTAGTCAAAATAAAAATACAAAAACACAAAATATTTTTTGTAATTTTTGAAAAAATTTCAATTCTTTTTTTGTATTTTTCGAAAAATTTTGGACTAAAAATAAAAACAACACACAAACTAAAAAAAACAGATACAATCAACTAATTCCCTCCCCCAAACCTAAATGAGACATTGTCATCATTGTCTTAAACAGTAGAATAAGAGTGTAGAAGATAGTACCTGGTTAGCTGAAATTCTACAGGAAATTAAAGGTTAAGATTCAGATTAATCCGACGCCTCTTACCACGATCGTCCTCAGACCGATTTATCTTTGAAAGGATAGGGTCAATTTGTGGTTCATAGGCTAAGATTTGGTCAATTAGATCCGGAGCAGTTCTGGCAGTAAAGAGGAGTTCTTTTAAAGGTTTTGACACGAACCCATTTCTCCGGGCATCATCAAGAAACACACAAAGAAAATCATAAAATACATCAACGTTAAACAGCCCAATTGGTTTCTGGTGTATGTTCAAGTTCGCCCAAGATAGCACTATAAAAATTTCCTCCAATGTACCCAAGCCACCTGGCAAAGCAATAAAAGCATCAGCACGGTTAATCATTTCTACTACCATCGTTCAGACATACCTGGCACAATCAGTTCCTCTCCGTTTGATGGTTCAATAAGATTTGCTTCTGCCAAGGGTTTTGGGATGATTCCGAAAACGTTACTGCCTCCTTCTTGTACGGCTTTTGAAACGATCCCCATAAGTCCAAGATTGCATCCGCCATATACTAAGTGCATATTATTTACAGCTAAGACTTGACCCAATCTTGTGCTGCTTCTACGTATTGTGGCTTAACACCAACACTACTACTGTAAAACACACAGATGTTTTCAACTCGTCTTCTTGAAGTGGCTTCCATGTTTTACTCTGGATGTCTTCAAAAGTGCAATGATGAGTTGAATTTATAATACCTGAAAAGGGTGTGTAAAAATTGCACAAGTATCTTCCAAAGGACGATTAGTAGCAAAATAGTAAAATAATATCGTGATAGTCAAAAAGGTCTGGATCCTGTCGGAGAAAACAAAAGAAAACAACAAAACAAATCACAATTATCAGGAAAAGACAAAGAGATATAATATTTACAAGAAAAGTAGTGGCTTGATTGACGTCTATGCGTCAGGGACAAGCTTCCCATCCAATTTTCTTATAAATTGGCAAACAGGGTCTTTTTGAGTCAGATTCCCAAGACTTAATTGTTGTCTTTCTTTTTGGAATTGTGTATGTAATTTGTGAATGGCTATGTGAACATATCCACTGGGATGTGTCTCAAGAGTTGAAGATATATCATCTAAAGACTCCTTACTCAAGCCATCCCTAATGAATTTAATTTTGTCTTCGCGATTATCAGACACCATTCCTAAAGAATGACAACGAGTATTGCAATTCCAGCGTGCACATTTGTAACAAACACCCATTTGCTTAGCTCTACGTTTCTTTGCATATGTGCTTCTTCCAAAACCAGGCAGATGTGAAATAAAAGAGTCAGAAGACTCACCTGCCAATCGGACTCGTGCTTCAATTACCCAACGAATGTTAGTAGGAATACCTTTGATCATCAGTAGTCTCATCCGTTCCAAACGAGCTTTGTAAACTTTCATCAGAGATTTTTGAGGGAGAGAAGGAAATTGCTTGTGAAGATTTGCGAGAGCTTTTTCCATCTTGAAATGTCTTAATCTGCAAAAACTAAACACACCAAATTAAATCACACCAAATCACAATATATACACAAATTGCATGGGTTGCCTCTCTGCGAGCGCTAAGTTTAAAGTCGTCAGCTAGACATGACTTCTCGAAAGTTAAGCCGGATCTGAAAGTGTGACACTTTATTTTTGTCGCTCAAATGATTCTCCCTAGTAGTGCTTAACACGCTTGTTTTTAACCTTGAAAGTTTTGTTGGAGTCAGGATCATGTATCTCAACGGCTCTGTCTGGTAAAACCTTGGTGATCACAAATGGACCTGACCACCGTGATTTTGGCTTCCATGGGAAGAATTTCACCATTGATTTGTTTAACAGTACCTTCTGCCCTGGTTCCAGTTGTATGCGCACTAACTTCTCATCATGTCTTTTCCTTGCCTTTTCCTTGTACAATTTGGCATCCTCAAAAGGCTGTATGTGAAATTCCTCCAATTCGTTGAGCTGGTGGAACTTTTTCTCTTCGGTTGCTTGTAGTGCAAGAATAGGCTTCTTCAGTACGCAGTGCTCTTTATCTTCAGGCTCCACAGGTAATTGACATGTTTTAAGTTTGTCAGTAGAATTTTGTCTTTCATCAGAGTTCTGAACGGTACTATGTATCACATCAAGTCTGAAACATTCCTCCTTCTTTTCATCATCTGGGAAATTCATGGCCTTGAAAACATTGAATTTACTCCTTGGTCTTGTACCCTCATGGTTAGTTCTCATTTTTGTACATCAATAATGGTTCGACCTGTAGCCAAGAATAGTCTCCCGAGGATGATTGGCACGTCTGCGTCTTCCTCCATATCAAGGACAATAAAATCTGCTGGGAAAATGAATTTATCAACCTTGACCAGCACATCCTCAACTACGCCTCTTGGAAATACGAGCGTTCTATCAGCAAGTTGTAGTGAGACTGAAGTGGGCATTGTTTCTACAATCTGCAGTTTCCTGAAAATAGAAAAAGGCATCAAGTTAACACTAGCACCTAAATCACACAGAGCCTTACCGAAGTCATGTTCTCCTATGGTGCAAGGAACAGTGAAACTGCCAGGATCTTTCAACTTTGGAGGAAGTTTTCTCTGAATGATGGCGCTGCATTCTTCTGATAATGTTATTGTCTCGTAATCTCCCAATCTCCGCTTTCGTGAAAGAATGTCTTTCATAAATTTGGCATAGCTGGGCATTTGTTCCAACGCTTATGCAAATGGAATGTTGATATGCAGCTTTTTGAACACCTCCAAGAAACGAGCAAACTGCTTATCCAGTTTGTTTTTCTGAAGTCGCTGAGGAAAATGTGGAGATGGAATGATCTGTTCTTTTTCTTTTTCTTCTTTTTCCTCAATTTGTTGCTTTGTTTCTTTTGGAACTTCCTCAGCAGTTGTTTTGGCTCCAACATCTTTATTGATTTCAGTACCGCTTTTTAATATGATGGCATGACATTGCTCCTTCCCCATGTTCCTTGGATTTGGTTCAGTGTTGCTAAGAAGGTTACCTGGCGGTCTGTAACTCTGAGCATTGGCCAGTTGTCCAATTTGATTCTCCAGTGCTTTAATAGAAGCTGATTGACTTTGAATTAATGTTGCTTGGGATTGAAACATAACATCATTTCTTGCTGCTTGAGAGTCGTATTTTGCTTCTATCTTTTTTAAGTGGATCAACACTTCTGTTATTCCTGATTCATTTGTCTTCTCTTGGCCTTTGTTTTGTTGTTGGAATCCGGGTGGTGGGTTGTTCATTTGCCCTGAATTGTTGCTCCATGCGAAATTGAGATTATTCCTCCACACTGGGTTGTAGGTGTTGGAATATGGATTGTTCCACTGTCTGTTGAAATTGTTGACATAATTCACCGTTTCTTTATGTTGGTTGAAAGATTCTGACTCAGGTGCTCCTCCAAACGGTGAACTTGTGGATCCACCATTAACTTTCATGTTAAGAGTTTCCAGATTTTTACAAATCATATCCAGCTTGGAATTCAGTGCTGTGTTAGCTCCAACTTCATAAATTCCTGCAATTCTTTGAATCATGCTCATTTTTGTTGGCCACAAGGAGTTGTTGTTGACCATTTCTTCAATTAAGTCTCAGGCTTGATCTTCTCCTTTTGCCATCAAAGCTCCTCCAGCAGCAGTATCAATTGTAGTTCTCATTATTCCAGAAAGTCCATTGTAGAAGGTTTGGACTTGTAGCCATTTTGCGATCTCATGATGAGGACATTTCCGGAGTAAATCTTTGAATCTTTCCCAAGCTTCGCAAACGGATTCTGAATCTTGCTACACGAAGGATGTGATGTCATTCCTTAACTTTGCAGTTCTGGCTGGTGGAAAGTACTTTGCAAGGAATTTGGTGGCTAGAGTGTTCCAAGTTGTGATGGAACCTGCTGGTAACAAATGTAGCCAAGCTTTAGCTCTGTCTTTCAGGGAATATGGAAAAACCCGCAGTCTCATTGCTTCTTCAGCTGCTCGGTTGTAATTGAAAGTACCGCAAACTTCCAGGAAGTTGCTGATGTGGGAATTAGGATCTTCAGTTGTATTTCCCCCAAACTGTACTGACTGCTGAATCATCTGGATGTATGTTTTGATGTCACCCGCATTTGCTGGTAAGGGAGGAAGTACAATACAGGAAATGAAGCCGTCGACCACCGGAATGGTTCTGTCTCGAATGGGAATCGGTGGTGCAACGTTCAAAGGTTCAGGTTCCATGTTGACTAAAGCTTCTTGGCCTTCTCGCCTTTCCCTTCTCAACTATTTGATGGTTCTTTCAATTTCTGGGTCAAGCGGTCGGAGTTCAAAGCTTCGGGTTCGTCTCATGTAGTTTCTGAGAACCTGAAAAACAAGAAAACAAAAACAATAAGTAAAAAAAAATAGATACAAGTAACGTATCTAACCCCTAAACTAATAGTGAAAGATAAATAAGTCCCCGGCAACGGCGCCAAAAACTTTACCGGTGCGTAAACACACGCGTATAACGCAAGCGCACGTATCGTTCAAGTAGTATAAAAAGTATCGATCCCACGAGGACTTAATTCCTACTGTTGTTATTAATTATTGAATCTATTTATTTACAAATATCTAATTGAGGGTGAAGAGAATGATTGCTTGATTGATTTGGTTGATTATAGTTTTGCAAAATAAATAAATAAATAAAAAGACAAAGAAAATACTACGGAAAATAACAAAAGACACAAAGATATAGGGTTGTGAATCATTCTAATATCTTTTAAAAGATGAAGTGATTATTTTATGTTTGTGTAATAAATCAGTTTACTAACCTGGAACACGAAATTATGCAAAAGCCTCTGTCGATGGTGAGACGCAAATACCCAGTTTAACCCAATTGAACCATATATCTATGTCAACCAAATTATCTGGATTCATTAAGTTTAAGTTCCAATTATGGCTACCCCCGCCCGACAGGTATATGTCTATCGTGTAAGGAAATCTATTAAAGGGTTATCTATCATCAAGGAAGATCGTGGGCTATTAAGTCTAAGGCTGAAACTTAAAATCCCTATGTCTAGTTCATTTTAGATTTACCACATCAATCTTATTGGTGATCAGACAACAAGAAGCATTAAGCTTAAGACTTAATAAGTAAATCTTTAAATTATCCAAACTATAAAATAACCCCTTATAAATCGGTGATATTAGAATTCATCACAACCCCAGATAACTAACACATAACTAGGGCTAGTAAAGACTTAAAAGTAAAAGACATAAAGGAAAAATGCTGAAAAGTATATTGCTGAAAATAAATGACGGAAAGTAAATGCTGAAATTAAATACTGAAAATTAAATGCTGAAAAGTAAATGCTGAAAGTAAATTGATGAAAGTAAATTGCTGAAAAGTAAATGCTAAAAAGTAAATGCTGAAAGTAAATTGCTGAAAAGTAAATGCTGAAAGTAAATTGCTGAAAAGTAAATAAAGTAAAAGTACAATAAAAGAAAATGCTGAGGTAAAATGATCCACTTTTATTACTTCTATTTTAGATATCTCCATTAATATAATATATTAACTTTGCATGATAATTACCAACCAGCCATATAGGCGGTATCCAGATTAAGTCAAATTAATAATTAATTACCAACCGACCAATCAGGCGGTATCCAGTTTAGTCAGGTTAAAACCAATTTAAATAATTATCAACTGACCAATATGACGGTATCCTCGTTAAGTCAGGTTTTAACTAGTTTATATATTATAATTAAGGGAGATTAATCTAAATATTAGTAATAAAAGTTTTACATTTTACCCCAGCAAATGGGAGTTACCTCTTCATTACTGAAAAGTAAAAACTAAAAATTAAAGAAAGAAAATACTGTGCGTAAAAGTAAATTGCGAAAAGTAAAAACTGAAAAGTAAATAAAAAAAAGTGCGAAAGCGGAAATTAATTACTGAAAGCTGTAAATAAACAAACAAGATACAATCTTCTTAGTATTCTTAAGGAATTCCTTAGAAGAAAGTATGAATTTTACAAATGAAATGACTTGGTATTTATAGGCAAAATTTTGCCTCCATCAAATCATCCATCAAATTCTCCACCAAATCCATTATTATTTCTCCACTAATTACTCAACCAAATCCATTATTAATTACTCCACTAATTTCTTATCATGTTTGGTGATGATTTGATAATTTTATTATTTATTTATTAATTTATTTTTTTTGCTTTGAAAATGACTTTAATAATTACACACAACACACTTCTGGATGGTTCATCAATTTCTGTCATGCAATCTTCAGATTTCGAAAATATTTTGTCTTTCAAAGTTGTAGATATTTGAGTCTTCTTTAATCTAGCACTTGAATCAGCTCAATCCGATATCGGAGTAAAACGTTATGCCCAAAATACGACAGATGTGCAAAACTGGAATTTCCAAAACTGCACTTTGTCAAAAACGCCCTTTCAAGTTTTCAATCTCCAAAATTAAAATATCACGTCCAATAATTGCCTTTATTTGACCCATATTTTGTCATAAATGATTTCATTGAGACCCGATATTATTTTATCTGCAAAATAAACTAAAACACATCAAAACGTTCATCAAACCCGAGAAACTAAACAAAATATTAAGTTAAAGGGGCGGTAAATATTGATATATTTTCCGCTCATCACAGACACTTAGCATATTTGAGATATCTAGGTTGGTTTAGGTTGGTTTGACCCATCATATCTCAATTTTTGAGACGAAATCACCGAGTTGACTTACTCAAGAATCGAACTACGACAAGACCTTTTCACACACACTGTGAGTCTGACTTAGATGATTTATTTAAGAATTTGGATTTGAGTTGTGTTAAGTACTTTAAAGGTTTTTGGTTTCGTTATTAGGCATTCTTTGAGGTTAATAATATGTATGAGTCTCAAAGTTGATTTGGTTATTTTATTTATTTTTTTCCTTAAGTTTTTTGTGTGATCTCGTGTTCATGTGAATGAAGTTTATGGGTATTGTCGTTGTAAGCCCTTACGAGACTATAACTCGTCCACTAGGGCCGGATATGGGTTTAAAGGCTTGTTGCATATGTTAAATGAAATCGTAATCCCTACAAAAATGGCTCAGATTAATTTATTTTAGTTTGTTTATTTTATTTTATTTCTTTTGTTTTACTTGATGACTAGCAAAATGTTAAGTTTAGGGTGTGATAAGCGATTAATATGTCTATATTTATCGCTCTTTTATCTTACATTTTATGTGTTATCTCGAGTTGTATGAACGTTTTGATGCGCTTTGAATATATTTATAGGTCTAAATCATAATACGATTTAATTGGACTTAACGTGTGATGAATCAAAAGATTCAGAGCAAAATTGGGCCGTATTTTAGAGTTCATCATGGTCGTCTCATCGCTGGTCAGCGCGTCGCGATGCAGCATAGTGTAAAATTGAGATAGAACCTAAAACTTATTCGGTGTCGTGACGTCGGTTGTTGTCGTGACGCCCAATCAAAAGAATCTTGCGTAGTAACACCGACCCTACACGTCGCGACACGGACGTGATTCTTGAGGTGTGAAAACTTTTATTTCTTAAGAAAGAAATAACTCAGGGCCTCCTATATAAACATAAGCTCGTCCAATACCTAAAATAAGACTCATAATATACTTTTGGAGCCTCAAAATATTAAAAGAACACCTAGAGCAAGACAAATAACGAGTCTCTCAATCAGTGTTGGAGATTGAAGTCGAAGACTGCAAACGTGAGTTATTTCTTCATTTCCTTCTCTAGCTTACTCTTTATGAATTCTTATATTTGTAATCATGATTTGCTTGTGTTTATTGAATACTTTGAGTAGCTAAATCATTAATCTAGGAGGATTTTAAGCACAATATTTAATTAATTTGTATCTTTTTATTTTTTGGGTTTTTATTGAATTATTTATTATTCTCTGTGCTTGAATGTATGTTTTATTGTCTGACCAGCAATAGAATAGTCGTGGTACATCCTTAGGAACTCGACAGAGGAAATTTGGGTTAGTCGTGTGAATAATAGCGCATGATCTAATTCTGTGAATTGATTTCCTTACATGATATACATATACCTGTAGAGCATGCATAGCCAATATTAGAACTTGAACTTAATGGATTTGGTTTAAGTTAGTTAATATAGACATATAGTTAATTAGCTTCATCAGAATATTTCTACCTGGTCATCGAAAGTGTGTTTATATGAAGTTACAACTTTAGGTTCTTCTATCATATGAGTTTTTCCCAAAAGTTGTTCATTTGCTCTTTATTTAATCTTTGATTAATTAGTTTTATTAAATTTCTCTCTCAATCAATTGTTTAGTTTTATTTAAGTATGTTTGTTTTAATATTAATAAGAGGATTAATAAGTTTATGTGGGTACGATATCCGACTATTAATCACTGTATTACTTTAGCTATATATATATATATATATTCTTATTTTTAATAGATGTATAGTTTTATACTATGCTCTCCAGATAAAAGTGTGGACTATTTAAATTATCATTATATTTATACACCTTAATTAGACGTCGTTGAATTAGACCCGATCACGGTATCGGTTTAGAATCGAAACTGAACTGAATGAAACTGTAATATGATTTTAAAATCGGAATCTAACCGAAATCCATTTTGATTCGGTTATGGTTCCACATAATTTGGAACCGTTAACTTAAGGTTCAGTCTGATTTCGGTTCAGAACAGGAACCAAACTACCTTTTTTCTTATTCCCCAAAAAATAAGATCGAACCGGTTTGATTCTAGCTTGTTGAAACTGCAGAATCAGATGATTCGATTCAATTTTGAAACCTAACCAAATTGTGACTAGATCTACGTTGAATTGTAACATAAAAATAAAACGAAAAGAAAATGGAATAACATACAAGCAATATTATCTTTGATTTTCTATCATATAAAGAAAATTAATTTTTAAAAAACAACACAGAAAAGGATGCCAACTTGTTGGTTGTCTCTCAATATTAAATTTTGGAGCAGAAATTTTATTGAATAGTAAAAAGTAATAAATTAATAAATAAATTAAAAGGAAATTGAAATTAAATTAAATGTGTTCAGACTTCAGAGAGAGCAGAAGAGAAGTGCAAGGAAAGATATCAGAGAGTGGATTAAAGAATGTCGGATAATTTGTCTGATTATAAATGTCGGATATCATTGTTGCACGTGTGGGTTCCTCTTGTCCACGTGTTTCTGTTTTTACTCCATGAATGAATTGATTGACTTGTCTGTCTCTTTGCTTCTTTCACTTTTTTGTTCCTCTCTCTCATTAACTCTATTCACCCTTCACTTTTTGCAGGGTCCTTTTTGAGTTTTTGTGGAAAAGTTGGCTACGGAATTATATAGATGGCTTTCGTAATTATCTATATAGAGATATAAAAAGATAAGTTAGATTGATTAGAGGGTGAATCAGGTATTAAGATTCTATATTGATAAAATTTGATTTTCATAAAAAAAAAAAAATAAATGATCTTATAAATAGTTTATAATTGCACCCTCAAATTAAGGGTGGTAATGGGCCGGATTCGGGTCGGACTTATTTGAATTTAGGTCTGGGTCTAAAAAAGCCTGACCCGAGCTATTATCAAGCCGAGTTTTATCCGGACCAGACCCGAGCTTTTTTAGTTGAACCCAGCCCGAACCAAGGCACAAGTCGGACCGTTCATTTTAAAACCCGATCCAAATTTTTTTGACTCCGAACCGGACTTGGATTTTTTTACCACCCTTACCTTAAATTTATATTAACACCAATTACTGTGTTGAATCAAGCCTCGTAATGCCATTTATAAGTGAGAGGCTAGGGTTAGGCTCGGTTGTTACCATCTCTTAGGTCATAATTTTCTTGCTATTTGTTTGATTAGCTCAAGGGGATGAATGTCAGGCTTGGGGTTCAATCATTATCATCTCATCTCATCTCTTAGGTCATCACTTTAATATGTTTTATTGGTTAATTAATTTGACTAAAACAGGATAATATCTACCTGTGAAGCCAATACTAGTTCATTCAACATTTAATTACTCATTTAATCCCAGAACAAAATCCTTGACTTTTGATCGCCTTAATGAAGATTACTTGAGTTGTCCCCTGGCTCATCAAATGAAAGATTTGGTCAAACCACTGTTACGATTATCAAGTGTTCGATATTGGGAATTCGCTCATTGAATAAACTTACATTAAAAGTGAATTTATTTGATTAGTACGGAATTATATTAATTTGACAAGCAGACATAATAAATATAGATTTTACATGGTTTGGCCGAGAATAATTCCTATCTTCATTTACATAAGAAATTGAGATATTTTATTGTGTATCGGGGTCAAGACCGACTCGAGCTACAAATGGAGGGAGATCATAAATACAATGAAAAAATACCTTGGGTTTTAACAAGTCCGGTACAGCTCTCACAAGTGGTCGGACGAATGACCTGCTTTCTCTCTCTATCTCTAGCTCTTAAGCTCTCGATTTTACAAGTTGTGAAATGTAAATTTTTTCTAACCCCATAAATAGTGACTTGAACCCCTTTATATAGACTCTCAAAGATACTATTTCACCTACTCTGATTTTAGCTAATGTCATTAGGCCATCATTACAAACACTGCCTTCCTCAACCACCATCAATCCAGCCAATCAGATTAGCTCAATCCTCCACCACTACACCGTCCTACGGTAGTCTATGGCGACTTATGGCGGTTCTGCTCTACCACTGGACCGGCCTATAGACAGTTGGTACGGTCTATCTTCAATATACATTGTTGTTTTACTTCTTTCATCATTAGCCTTTTAGAAATACATATTTCCAGTGAGGACATACGTCATAGGGCTCCAATACTGGTCGGCCTATGATCTCATCTTTGTTCCTCGGATCGGGATGATGAGACAGATGATACTTATCAAAGCCCTGCCATTTAACTCTTCAACTGGGTCGGGTTCACATATAGGGACCTCATCAGATTGGATCCTACAAACTCTCAGCCAACCCCAAATCCCTCTTTTCATGTGGCGGGGTCGGTATTACTACTTGCATTATCTTCAACATGTTCTGCCATTAGGTAAATATTTTTTGTACCAGGAGGCTGTGGAAATAGAAGGCAGGGAAAAATGGGAGGAAGCCATGCAAGATGAGATGAAATCTTTGCATGACAATCACACTTTTGAGTTGGTGAAATTGTCAAGAGGCAAACGGGATTCGAAGAACAAATGAGT